>JAGSMU010000382.1:0-12500 GCA_029286865.1 Teinopalpus imperialis | reverse complement strand
GTACGTCACCGTATCGAATCGCGCATGCCCTCTATCGATTGTTACGTCGAAGAGTCGCGCGTCGATGGGACGCCGCTCGCGTAACGCTTTCAGCATGAAACGTCGCGTACGCGCGTGCGCTCCGACCAACACGACAGTCGTGATATCGTTTATCGTATACAAAATATTTAAACGGACCGTGGTAGATACGCGACGCTAAGTTAGGCTAACATACCATCGTACCGTCCAACGGAACCGTCAATTGTTCGAGATACCGTCGCGCGAGTAACGTAAGACGGTTTGCGTGGTTAATATTTTTAAATGTTTAGCCCTCAGATACAGGAGTGCGGTCCTGATATTTTCCACGGACTGCAATGTGCGTCTGAAATGTCGATGTTCAAATGTGTCCTGCAGTTCATTAATTATGACGCGCAGTTAACTGCGTTCTTCATCGACCCGCGAGCCAAGGATCCACCGCCCGTGGGTAATCGTTTAAATAATGTTGTTGTCTCTACGGGTACGGAAGGATCGTGGGGAGACACGGTTTACCTGCCGGTTTCCGCCTCCTGAAAAGGTCGTACTATCTTTCGATCAGTTCATAGCCGCAGGCGGAGATCACCATCCCATGCCTCATGTGAGAGGTTATCTCGTATTATCTGTTTATGTTTTTGCTTTTATTTCTTCATACAAAGAAAAAAGCATAAAACAAAACGAACGGAAAAGAAAAATCCAAAAAAGAACATGATATCATTAGAAATGCATATGCGACCGTTGGTATTACGAAGATACGGACGTCAACGCGGTTACCATTTTACATGGCTCGCTAACGCCGTGAACATTCTAGCTGGATTTCGCTTCTTTGTATAGCGCGCACTCTTTACGGACCGAAACTGATGCGATTCTACTTTGGGCGTCAACGTTCCGTTTGGTAGTGTCCTTAGTATGCCTGCCGACCGTCCGGAGCGCCGCGCGTCAACTGACGGCGCGGATGGCGACGCGACATACGTCGCGGCGCACTAACGACTCCGCGCGCGTCACTATCATCGAACTACACCGTACACGATTAGCCAGGGTCGGTGTTCCAGGTGTTTCTGTCGACGATGTTTACGCTTAACGTTAGAACGCACGTACGTATATGCGCGTGCTTAACGCGCGCGCCCACGGAGCGACGGCGGCGGCGGACTATCGTCGCACCAGTTTAAACTTCGCTTGACGGGATTATTTATATTGTAAATATAATACATACGTACGAACGGTTCGCGCGTATTTATATTACGTTAATGATCTCTTCCGCAGGTTCCTACGGAAACTCTTTGTTATGATTTTACTCTCTAAATGACCGGGCGTTTGGTCAACTTCCCAGCAACGCCGACGGCCGTGAAGTTTTCGACCGCGTGCTGGTCCGAAGACCCTTACCAAATCATTCAATCGGTAGCAGCGACGGGCATGGTGTACAAAGGGCAGGGACGTAATCAACGCGAGTTTATGACTCGCGCTTTACTAGAATTCCCGTTTATGGGGATAATTGCAAAACCCTAATCCCTGGCACGAAGGAGTTTCATCGGCTGCCCGGGCCTCTAGGCCAGGGGAGAAATGCTGATTCTTCAGTGGTAGCGCGTGCGGGCCCAGGACACATCAAGGGCATCACAGACCCGTTATTGCTCAATCTCTGCGGCTCGAAGCCGCCGGTCCCTCTAAGAAGAATTTCAATACGTCGCCAGTGAGCTGGTGTGACCAGCCACGCACACCTAAATGATGACGCCTATTTAGGCAGGCTAGAGTCTCGTTCGTTACCGGAATTAACCAGACAAATCGCTCCACAACTAAGAACGGCCATGCAATCTCCACACCACCCACCGAATCAAGAAAGAGCTGTTAATCTGTCAATCCTTCCGGTGTCCGGGCCTGCAGATTTCCCTGTGTTGAGTCAAATTAGCCGCAGGCCCACTCCTGGTGGTGCCCCTTCCGGCTAATTCCTTTAAGTTTCCAGCTTTGCAACCATACTCCCGAGAGTCCAAATCTTTGAGCCTTCCTGAAGCTAGCTCCGGCTTTGTTTCAATGTAGCAATGTCGGCGGATCGCTAGATGATATATTTACGGTTAGAACTGTGGGGCGGTATCTAATCGCCTTCGAACCTCTAACTTCGTTCTGATTGATGAAAAACACTTTTGGCAATGCTTTGTTGATGTTCGTCCGCACGATCCAAGAATTTCACCCTCTAACGTCGCAATACGAATGCCCTTCCCAGTTATCCCTATTAATCATTAATACTGGAGTTCTGAAACCAAAATAAAATAGAACTGAGATCGTTATTCTGTATTATTCCATGCACGAAATATTCAGCAGCATTTTGAGCCCGCTTTGAGCACTCTAATTTGTTCAGCGAAAATACCACCACCCCGATACCCAACGAAGAGCACCGCGATAGGATTTTCCGGACATTGAACCGTCGTTTTACCGACGGCTCACTCGACGATAGTGCTCCGCAGACGTGTCAGTATCATCAGGGAGGTACTGACAGCGCGCGCGTACAAACGCACCATTGAGCTTTTAAACCGCAACAATTTTAGTATATACGCTATTGAGCTGAGTTACCGGCAAGGCTGCTAAGTACCAGAGACTTGCCCTCCAATTGTTCCTGTTAAAATATTTAAAGTGCGTAATTTATTCCGATTACGAGGCCTCTGTAAGAGTCCTCGCATCGCTATTTTTCGTCACTACCTCCCGTGCCGGAGTGGGTAATTTGCGCGCCTGCTGCCTTCCTGGATGTGGTAGCCGTTCTCAGGGCTCCTCTCCGAATCGAACCCTGATTCCCGTTACCCGTAGACAACCATGGTAGTCGCAGAAACTACCATCGAAAAGCTGATAAGGCGACATTTGAAAGATGCGTCGCTGGTGCATGGACTGCGCGATCGGCAAAGTTATCCAGATTCATCAGGTCTAACGACTTCGGACGCGAGGTATTCTCCGTCGATTGGTTTTGATCTACAGCACTCCATCCCATCACTGGTCAGAGTCTCACTGCATGTATTAGTCGAATTACCACAGCGATCCAAGCAACCGAGGTAAGATCTAAGGAACCAAAACTGGATATATTGAGCCATTCGCGGTATCGCCTTAATACGGTCAGTACTGAGATACGCATGGCTTAATCTTTGAGACAAGCATATAACTACTGGCAGGATCAACCAGGAGCTGACAAAGACGTGCGCTTCGAACGTACACGCGATCAACGAGCGCGTACAACCTACACCACCAAGTGAAACTAGGGTGTGGCGTTGCCGCCTGCACGTCAAGCGCGAATTGCGCGACCCGTCTCATACAGCGCGAGACAGTAACGATGAGCGTAATAAAACGTCAGACGCACCGGTGACGTATATTGAGCATGAATACGTATTCGGTCTGTTCATCAGTAGAGAATGGATATCTACCACTCGCCACGCGTTCTTCCAGATTCTACTGTGACGCGAGCATCTGGCGTCCGATTCATGGAACGCCCGACAACGAGACTTTGTTTAAATACTTCCACTTTATTACAACACGTCTAACACAAACGTTTTCTGGGTCGATAGCCCGGTGTTAGAGAGACTACATCCGTGAACGAGAATTCAAATCATAAGTTACCGTCCCTCGAGAGCGCCCTTTATAGAGGCGTTACGCCTCGGCGACGCGCGGATTTAGCGATACTTTAACGACGTGGCGAAGATTAAAGTCGCGTACGCCGAAAAGCAATATTGCTAATTAAACGGATCATTGAACGTCTGACCGTGTATATACCTGGCGACGTCGTTCATGAATAGCTTAATATTCTGACGACATGCACCGCCGGCTTCGTCTAATATATGCATGTACGACTGCAGGTGGCTGTGTATCCGCGTAATCTTTTGTCGTGTCGAAACACGCCAGCGATTTATATTAGGTGGTTACATATTTTTATTGAATACAACCTCGGAACTTGACTGAGGCTGTGTGTGTGTGTTTTCTTTTTTTTTTTTTTTTTTTTTTTTTTTTTTTTTTTGTTTTGCCAATTTTATGTATTTTGAACAAGCAAAACCACGAAATAAAGTAATGCTGAATAACTGTTAATATCTAATATTATATTCATAAACCAATTAATTAAATAAATAAATATGACGCGTTCGCGTATCGAAACATTTGAAAATTATTACAAGTCCACATCGGTACGTGCGTTCGCGTATCGGATTGAAATTTAATTTTACAAGTTCATATCGATACCGGTGTACGCGTACAGATATCTATTACTGCACATCAGGCCAGTTTTGTTCGTTCGTTCATTTGAACTATTTCCTGTTTCCTGTGTTCTTAAATGGACACGCGTGTTCGCGTATCGAAACATTTGAAAATTTTACAAGTCCACATCGGTGTGTGTAATATTGAAAAATATATATCACAAGTCCATATAGTTAATTTGACCGGCTTGATATATTATAATTTTATAATATTGGAAGTGGCGAACGAGCGCACGCATTGATCGATTTGACGGCCCAGCAGTGCAGATGCGTTCGTCGTCACTAATAATAAGAGTCCTCCGGATATATAGATTCGATAAGCAGCATGATGCGCTGGTATTCAGTGAGATGCGTGGTCGTTCTGCAGCCAGAAACACAAAGCGTGGTATAATTGTAACACGAATAAATAACATAATAAATATGACGCGTGTTCGCGTATCGAAACATTTGAAAATTTTATAAGTCCACATCGGTGTGTAATATTGAAAAATATATATCACAAGTCCATATAGTTCATTTGACTCCATTGATATATTAACATTCTTTATAATATCTTAGAGCGGCGAAATCGAGCGTAATACAGTTCACCTGACGGTAAATGATTGATTGATTTGATGTCCCATAGTGCAGGATGCGTTCGTCGTCACTAATAATAAGATCCTCCGGATATAGACTCGATAATCAGCATCATGCTGGTATTCTGTGAGATGCGTGGTCAGTTCTGTAGCCGGAAACACAAAGTTTTTTACATACTAATTCTAACGAATAAATAATATAAATAAATATGACGCGTTCGCGTATCGAAACATTTGAAAATTTTACAAGTCCACATCATCGGTACGTGCGTTCGCGTATCGGTGCATAATATTGAAAAATATATATCACAAGTGTACAATTATGTACATTTCCAACAAGCCGCCAATACATGAGTACCGACGTACACTGTGCGTGATGACCATCTAGGATGAAATAAATTTCAATGTTCGTCGAATATATATTATCATTTTATAACATTCAGAGGGCGAACGAGCGCACGCATTGATCGATTTGATGTCCCATAGTGCAGAGATGCGTCTGTCGTCACCAATAATAAGAGTCCTCCGGATATAGACTCGATAATCAGCATCATGCTGGTATTCTGTAGATGCGTGGTCGTTCTGTAGCCGGAAACACAAAGTGCATATATACTAATTTAACGAATAAATAATATAATAAATATGACGCGTTCGCGTATCGAAACATTTGAAAATTTTTACAAGTCCACATCGGTACGTGCGTTCGCGTATCGGTGTATAATTATTGAAAATATATATCGCTAAAGTCCATATAGTTAATTTGACCCATTGATATATTATCATTTTATAACATTCAGAGTGGCGAACGAGCGCACGCATTGATCGACGACGGCCCATAGTGCAGATGCGTTCGTCGTCACTAATAATAATAGTCCCTCCGGATATATAGATTCGATAAGCAGCATTGGCGCTGGTATTCTGTATGCGGTCGTTCTGTAGCCGGAAACATAAAGTGTATACTAATTCTAACGAATAAATAACATAAATAAATATGACGCGTGTTCTATCGAAACATTTGAAAATCCTTTTACAAGTCCACATCGGTACGTGCGTTCCGCGTATCGGATTGAAGTTTAATTTTACAAGTCCATATCGATACCGGTGTACGCGTACAGTTATCTATTACTGACATCATTGTAATGTTTTCTTTCAACGTTCATTTGAACTATTTCAAATGTGTCCTTAAATGGACACGCGTGTTCGCGTATCGAAACATTTGAAAATTTTTATAAGTCCACATCGGTACGTGCGTTCTCGTATCGATTCAACTATAAAATATGATATCGAACAAACGATATCTCCGATCGTTCAACAACACGATACGGAGCGAATACGAATATACTATATATATATATATATATATATCGGCTATATATCGTCCGCTATATATAACAACATCGTCCTCAGACGAATCACCTGGCGGTGCTTGAGTCTCAACAGATCGCAGCACGACGCTGCTCTACCGAGCACAACACCCCGCCAGGAACGTAAGTCGTCTACAGACTATTCCGAGCCCTGACATCGAACTGAGGTTAATTCGAAACCACGGCGCCGCACGTTTCAAAACTGATAAGTACTGCCTACCGAGATCCAATGGTCTTCGACGTCGCACCGCACGAGTGCAGCGCGCGACCAGTAAAGTCACATTGTTTAGAGCCTCCTGACTCTCGAGCTCCACAGTGAGCATATCCTTGCCGGATCTTGACTAGCTGGCTTCTGGCCTTAGAGGCGTTCAGGCATAATCCCGCGGGATGGTAGTTTCGCACCACTGGCCGCTCGGCCGGAGTGCATGAACTAAATGTCCGAAACTGGTGGTTCCTCTGTACTGAGCAGCATTAATATCGCAACACTAGCCATCAGTAGGGTAAACTGGAACGTCTACCTATTATTCCAAACCCAGCTCACGTTCCTTTGATGGGTGAACAATCCAACGCTTTGGCGAACGGTTTCGCAAATGATAGGAAGAGCTGACATCGAAGGATCAAAAGCACGTCGCTATGAACGCTTGGCCGCCACAAGCCAGTTATCCCTGTGGTAACTTTTCTGGCACCTCTTGCCAAAAACTCTTTATACTAAAGGATCGATAGGCCGTGCTTTCGCAGTCCCTATGCGTACTGAACATCTGACTGCCAGCTTTTTGCCTCTTTGCTCCACGCGAGGTTTCTGTCCTGCTGAGCTGGCCTTTAGGATGCACCCGCGTTATTCCTTGATACGTACCGCCCGTCAAACTCCGCCTGGCAGTGTCCTCGAACCGGATCACGCGGGATACGGCGACGGGCGCTGCCACGCCGTTATTTGCACGCCGGAATGAAACACCGTGCGCCCGCCGATAAAATTCGACTGCACGCCCGCCCAACTGAGTAAGTAATGAAACAAATGAAAGTAGTGGTTTTTCAGCGACGACCGCGCGAACGATCTCCACGGCGCCAGGCTAACCTTCCAATGTCTCCTTACAATGCCAGACTAGAGCCGCTTCAACAGGGTCTTTCCCTGCTGATTCTCCCCTGCAAGCCCGTTCCCTTTGGCCGTGGCTCTCTTTTGTGGATAGTAGATAGGGACAGTGGGAATCTCTGTTAATCCATTCATGCGCGTCACTAATTAGATGACGAGGCATTTGGCTACCTTAAGAGTCATAGTCCTGCCGTTTACCCGCGCTTGTTTCTTGAATTTCTTTCACGTTGACATTCAGAGTACTGGCAGAAATCACATTGCGTCAATAATTCGCGAGGGCCATCGCAATGCTTTGTTTTACCTTAGACAGTCGGATTCCCCTTGTCCGTGCCAGTTCTGAGCTGACCGTTGAACGGCGGTCGTATTGCGGCGCGCGCCTATCGCGCAAGAAACGAAACAGACGCGACCTTTTACGGCTAGGAAGATCCGCGGAAGGCCGGAACGCGGGGTCCGATCCGGCCTGCACGCCCTGAGAGACGCACGAGCATCGACCAGGCCTGGCACTGGCCGCATCCGCTTCCTGTCCAAACCTCGACACGCCCCGGTCCTCAGAGCCAACTTTATTCCGGAAGTTACGGATCCAATTTGCCGGGACTTCCCTACCTACATTATTCTATCGACTAGGAGGCTCTTCACCTTGGAGACCTGCTGCGGATATGGGTACGAACCGGCGCGACATCCCACGTACATCCCTCACCTGAATTCCTTTTCAAGGTCCGCAGAGAGTATCCGACACCGCCGCAATGGTGCTCTTTCGCGTTCCGGAACCATATCTCCCTTCTATAGGATTCCATGGAACCGAACGCCCAGGCAGAAAAGAAAAACTCTTCCTGACCCCTCGGCGGCGTCTTCAGGCCACTTTGGGTTACCCGTCGAACACTCGCTTTGGAAACGAGGGAAACGATTATTGAAACGGTTCCGCTGCCGTCCCGGAATAGGAACCGGATTCCTTTCGCTCAAAGGGCGTTATTTATCCGAAATTCGAAAACACGCCACATCGAATACATAAGATCTCTCCTGAGCTTAGGATCGACTGGACTCGCGAGCAACTACTGTTCAATACGCGAAACCTTCCACGTCAGTCCTCCAGGGCCTCGCTGGAGTATTTCATACTAACCACCAAGATCTGCAACTGACGGAGGTTTCCAGGCGGGCTCGCGCCCAGACCCTTCTGCGCCTCCGTCATGCCTGTCCTACTCCGTTACGGCGTAATGACGACATACGTTTCCGCACGTCGCTATTGCCCGTAACGGTAGTATAGGCAAACGCTTCAGCGCCATCCATTTTCAGGGCTGGTTGCTTCGGCAGGTGAGTCGTTGCACACCTCTTAGCGGATTCCGACTTCCATGGCCACCGTCCTGCTGCTTCATATCAACGCCTTTCATGGTGTCCCCATGAGCGTTTTAGGCGCCTTAACACTACGTTTGGTTCATCCCACAGCGCCAGTCCTGCTTACCAAAATTGGCCCACTTGGCACTGTTCATCGATCTCCGGCTTCATCGTTCGAGTAGCCGGAGCCTCACCCATTTAAAGTTTGAGAATAGGTTGAGGTCGTTCTGGCCCCAATGCCTCTAATCATTCGCTTTACCGGATGAGACTGTTCGTCATCGACGCCAGCCATCCTGAGGTGGAAACTTCGACGGAACCAGCTACTAGATGGTCTGATTAGTCTTTCGCCCCTATACCCAGTTCCGACGATCGATTTCCACGTCAGGAATGCCATATCCCTCCATCAGGTTTCCTGACTTCGACCTGACCAGGCATAGTTCACCATCTTCGGGTCCCAGCATCTCTGCTCAGAGCGCGCCTTACATTCACGGATTGGAACGAGACGCCCGGGAGTGCGAGAGGTCGATCGAGACCGACGCTCCATCCTCCTGAGCGCAAAGGACTAGCGCGCGCCTTCACTTTCGTTGCGCCTTTCAGTTTTAACACAACTCCAATGACTCGGCACCACGATGCCAGGACTCCTTTGGTCCGTGTTTCAAGACGGGTCCCATGAGTGCCTGAAACTGGAATCATCGCCGACTGAGACGCGCATCGGCCCGAGACTTAATGGCTGCGACAACAGACGCTGCACCGATGTCCGCACAACGGCAGGACCTCGATGACGACGTTGTCTTGCGTCGGGCCGGACGCGCTTATGTAAGTTGCGCGTGCGCGATCTGTGTTCTTCTAATGGTCCTGATGGTCGGGTTGTCGGCTAATGTCGCGGGTCCAAATCCGTCCGCTTTTGACACGGAACGAATTGGCTACTGACGGCGCTTAGCCGACGTCGAACGGGTCGCGATGCATTACTGAGAGAGATATGCACGCCGTCCGCGGACGTCGACGCGCCCGGCCCGTGAAGAACGCCACCCGATTAAGGGACGGACTACATCAGAGCGTGAGCGCGTACGCCGCGGAGTGACGATGAATCTCTCCGTTCGTTCATTCGAGTTTCGCGGTTTACCCCTGAACGGTTTCACGTACCTTTGAACTCTTCAAAGTTCTTTCAACTTTCCTCACTTCTGTACTTTGTTCGCTATCGGTCTCGCGGTGGCAATATTTGTGCCTTAGATGGTTTCTTACCACCCACTCTATAGGGCTGCACTCTCAAGCAACTCCAAGACTTTAGGAGAGTCCTCCGCTGCCGCCTCCGTCGCTACGGGCCTGGCACCTCTGCGGGAAAACGGCCCCGTCTAAGATGAACTTGACAGGAGTATCGACGACGAGAAAGCGGAACTCCTCCTGAATACTACATCTCCTGCTCCGATAATACGACCGCGGATTCAGTGCTGGGCTCTTTCCTGTTCGCTCGCCGCTACTAAGGAAATCCGTTAGCTTCTTTTCCTCCGCTTACTAATATGCTTAAATTCGGCGGGTGATCCTCCTGATCTGAGGCCAACGATAAAATCGAGGCAGACACGATATCCGTCAGCGCTACGACGACCGAACGACGCCTTACGCCGTCGCCGCGGGGCTGGATGACGGCGTCGTAACGGTCGTAGTAGGCGCTCTTCGGACGTCGAGTCCGCCTACTCATCGCGAGGAGGATCGAAGCGTAAGCGATACAATAATGAACGCACTCGAACCTCTCTCCTGTACTGTATTATATATACGAACATAAACGACGACTAGTCGTATATCGTCGAAACGTCGAACGCGCTCGCAACGTTCACGCCTAAACGTTCCTCCCCGTGGGCGGTTAAACCTGCCGGGAACGAGATTTGGTACGTCACCGTATCGAATCGCGCATGCCCTCTATCGATTGTTACGTCGAAGAGTCGCGCGTCGATGGACGCCGCTCGCGTAACGCTTTCAGCATGAAACGTTACCGCACACGCGTGCGCTCCGACCAACACGACAGTCGCGGATATCGTTTATCGTATACAAAATATTTAAACGACCCGTGGTAGATACGCGATGCGCTGTTAGGCTAATATACCATCGTACCGTCCAACGGAACTGCCAATTGTTCGAGATACCGTCGCGCGAGCAACGTAAGACGAACAGTGTGGTTAATATTTTTTAACAGCCGGCCCTCAGACAGGAGTGGTCCTGATATTTTTCCACGGACCGCAATGTCTGAACAATGATGTTCAAATGTGTCCCAGTTCTCGCCACTTTCAGCGATGCAGCAACTGGGTGTTCTTCTTCATCGACCCAAGGAGCCAAGTGATCCACCGTCCAGGGTAATCGTTTAAATAATGTTGTTGTCTTTACGGGTACGGAAGGATCGGGAGACACGGTTTTACCTGCCGGTTTCCGCCCTGAAAAGGTCGTACTATCTGATCAACCAGCCGCAGCGCGGAGATCACCATCCCATGCCTCGTGAGAGGTTATCTCAGTAATATCTGTTTATGTTTTTGCTTTTATTCTCTTCATACAAAGAAAAAGTATAAAACAAAACGAACGGAAAAGAAAAAATCCAAAAAGAACATGATATCATTAGAAATGTATATGACCGTTGAAAGTTATTGGTATTACGGACGTCAACGCGGTTACCATTTTACATGGCTCGCGTTAACGCCGTGAACATTCTAAGCCGCTGGATTTCGCTTCTTTGTGAGCGCGCACTCTTTACGGACCGAAACTCGATGGCGCGATCTTACCATGTCAACGTTCCGTTTGGTGTGTCCCAGTGGCGCTCGCTTCGATCGTTCGAGCGCTGCTGCGCGTCAAACACGGCGCGGTGATTTAGCACGCGACACATACGTCGCGGCGCACTAACGACTCGCGCGTCACTATCATCGAACTACACCGTACACGATTAGCTAGTCGGTGTCTAGGTGTTTCGTCGACGATGTTTACGCTAACGTTAGAACGCGCACGCACGTATGCGGTGTTAATCGCGCGCCTACGGAGCGATTTGCGGCGGCGGCGGACTATCGTCGCAATTGTTTAAACTTTCGTTTATTCGGATTATTTATATTGTAAATATATTATATACGTACGAACGGCGTTCGCGCATATTTATATTACGTTAATGATCCTTCCGCAGGTTCCCTACGGAAACCTTTGTTACGACTTTTACTTCCTCTAAATGATCAAGTTTGGTCAACTTCCCAGCAACGCTTATTTTGCCGTGAAGAACCGCGTGTCGGTCCGAAGACCCTACCAAATCATTCAATCGGTAGTAGCGACGGGCGGTGTACAAAAGGGCAGGACGTAATCAACGCGAGCTTATGACTCGCGCTTACTAGGAATTCCGTTTATGGGGATAATTGCAAACCAATCCCCAGCACGAAGGAGTTTCTTTAACGGGTTGCCCGGGCCTCTAGGCCAGGAGAACATGCTGATTCCTTCAGTGTAGCGCGCGTGCGGCCCAGGACATCTAAGGGCATCACAGACCTGTTATTGCTCAATCTCGTGCGGCCTGAAGCCGCCGGTCCCTCTAAGAAGAATTTTAATACGTCGCCAGTGAGCTGCGCGGACCGAAGCCACGCACACCTAAATGACGACGCCTATTTAGCAGGCTAGAGTCTCGTTCGTTACCGGAATTAACCAGACAAATCAACGTACCAACTAAGAACGGCCATGCACCACCACCCACCGAATCAAGAAAAGAGCTGTTAATCTGTCAACTCTTCCGGTGTCCGGGCCTGGTGAGATTTCCCGTGTTGAGTCAATTGCTTCGCAGGCTCCACTCCTGGTGGTGCCCTTCCGTCAATTCCTTTAAGTTTCAGCTTGCAACCATACCCCCGGAGTCCGCAAATCTTTGTTTCTCTCTGAAGCGTCTGCCGAGCCATCGTAGTAACGTCGG
>JAGSMU010000381.1:0-37985 GCA_029286865.1 Teinopalpus imperialis | reverse complement strand
CGGATCGCTAGAGGGCGGTGTACAAAAGGGCAGGACGTAATCAACGCGAGCTTATGACTCGCGCTTACTAGGAATTCCGTTTATGGGGATAATTGCAAACCAATCCCCAGCACGAAGGAGTTTCTTTAACGGGTTGCCCGGGCCTCTAGGCCAGGAGAACATGCTGATTCCTTCAGTGTAGCGCGCGTGCGGCCCAGGACATCTAAGGGCATCACAGACCTGTTATTGCTCAATCTCGTGCGGCCTGAAGCCGCCGGTCCCTCTAAGAAGAATTTTAATACGTCGCCAGTGAGCTGCGCGGACCGAAGCCACGCACACCTAAATGACGACGCCTATTTAGCAGGCTAGAGTCTCGTTCGTTACCGGAATTAACCAGACAAATCAACGTACCAACTAAGAACGGCCATGCACCACCACCCACCGAATCAAGAAAAGAGCTGTTAATCTGTCAACTCTTCCGGTGTCCGGGCCTGGTGAGATTTCCCGTGTTGAGTCAATTGCTTCGCAGGCTCCACTCCTGGTGGTGCCCTTCCGTCAATTCCTTTAAGTTTCAGCTTGCAACCATACCCCCGGAGTCCGCAAATCTTTGTTTCTCTCTGAAGCGTCTGCCGAGCCATCGTAGTAACGTCGGCGGATCGCTAGATGACATATTTACAGTATTTGAGTAGTTAAATCATTTAAAGTCTTCTTGCGCCGCTTTCAGGCCATTTTCTCGTTTTATCAGTTTTAAGTTTTCTTAGTTACGTAATTATATTAGATTTATAAAATTTTTATTTTCGTTAGTTTTCGTGTTGTTTTGCTCCGATCGGTGAGTCCTATCACAACCGACAGATCAGCCGAAACCTGGAACAGAAACACTAAATTAGGAAAAAATCACAAATTTATAGCAAACCGAGGTGTAGTGGTGAGATCTATTTTAAAAAGGAAAATTTGTAACCTCTTCGATGGTATAACGCCTAGTGTATGTCAAGTTTGTGTCTTAAAGTAGTATTTGAGGTAGTTAAATCATTTAAAGTCTTCTTGCGCCGCTTTCAGGCCATTTTCTCGTTTTATCAGTTTTAAGTTTTCTTAGTTACGTAATTATATTAGATTTATAAAATTTTTATTTTCGTTAGTTTTCGTGTTGTTTTGCTCCGATCGGTAGGTCCTGTCCACAACCGACGAATCAGCCGAAACCTGGAACAGAAACGCACTAAATTAGGAAAAAATCACAAATTTATAGCAAACCGAGGTGTAGTGGTGAAGTCTATTTTAAAGGAATTTGCCAATATCTTCGTGTTATAACGCCTGAGTGTGTATGTCAAGTTGTGTGTCTTAAAGTAGTATTTGATGGATTAAAATCATTTAAAGTCTTCTTGCGCCGCTTTCGAATTCATTTTCTCGTTTTATCAGTTTTTTTAAGTTTTCTTAGTTGCACGTAATTATATTAGATTTATAAAATTTTATTTTCGTTAGTTTTCGTGTTGTTTTGCTCCCGATCGGTAGGTCCTGTCACAACCGACGAATCAGCCGAAACCTGGAACAGAAACGCACTAAATTAGGAAAAATCCTAGGGTATAGCAAACCGGTGTAGTGGTGAAGTCTATTTTAAAGGAATTGCCAATATCTTCGTGTTATAACGCCTGAGTATTATGTCAAGTTTGTGTCTTAAAGTGATATTTGAGTAGTTAAATCATTTAAAGTCTTCTTGCGCCTTTCAGGCCATTTTTTCTCGTTTTATCAGTTTTAAGTTTTCTTAGTTACGTAATTATATTAGATTTATAAAATTTTTATTTTCGTTAGTTTTCATTGTTTTTGCTCCCGATCGGTAGGTCCCTGTCACAACCGACGAATCAGCCAGAAACCTGGAACAAAACGCATAAATTAGGAAAAAATCACAAATTTATAGCAAGCCGAGGTGTGTGGTGAAGTCCTATTTTAAAGGAATTTGCCAATATCTTCGTGGTATATACTAATTAATGTCAGAGTTTGTGTCTTAGAAGTAGTATTTGAGTAGTTAAATCATTTAAAGTCTTCTTGCGCCGCTTTCAGGCCATTTTCTCGTTTTTATCAGTTTTAAGTTTTCTTAGTTACGTAATTATATTAGATTTATAAAATTTTTATTTTCGTTAGTTTTCGTGTTGTTTTTGCTCCCGATCGGTAGGTCCTGTCACAACCGACGAATCCAGCCGAAACCTGGAACAGAAACGCACTAAATTAGGAAAAAATCACAAATTTATAGCAAACCGAGGTGTAGTGGTGAAGTCCTATTTTAAAGGAATTTGCCAATATCTTCGTGGTATAACGCCTATAGTGTATGTCAGAGTTGTGTCTTAAAGTGAAGTATTTGAGTAGTTAAATCATTTAAAGTCTTCTTGCGCCGCTTTCAGGCCATTTTCTCGTTTTATCAGTTTTAAGTTTTCTTAGTTACGTAATTATAGTAGATTTATAAAATTTTTATTTTCGTTAGTTTTTCGTGTTGTTTTGCTCCCGATCGGTGGGTCCTGTCACAACCGACAGTCAGCCCGAGAACCTGGAACAGAAACACTTATAAATTAGGAAAAAATCACAAATTTATAGCAAACCGAGGGTGTGATGGTGAAGTCCTGGCATTTTAAAAGGAATTTGCCAATATGCTTCGTGGTATAACGCCTGAGTGTATGTCAAGTTTATGCAAAATTGTGAGTATTTGAGTAGTTAAATCATTTTAAAGTCTTCTTGCGCCACTTTCCAATTTACATTTCTCGTTTTATCAAGTTTTTAAGTTTTCTTAGTTACGTGATATATTAGATTTATAAAATTTTTTATTTTCGTTATGTTTTCGTGTTGTTTTGCTCCCGATCGGGTAGGTCCCTGTCACAACCGACGGAATCAGCCAGAAACCTGGAACAGAGCACTAAATTAGGAAAAGAATCCCGCAAGTTACATGACCAGGTGTAGTATGTTGAAGTCTTTTAAAGGAATTTGCCAATATCTTCGTGGTATAACGCCTAGTGTATGTGTCAGTTTGTGTGCTAAAATGTATTTGAGTAGTTAAATCATTTAAGTGCTTCTTGCGCCGCTTTCCAGTATTTCTCGTTTTTATCAGTTTTAAGTTTTCTTAGTTACGTAATTATATTAGATTTAGCAATTTTTTATTTTCGTTGGTTTCTAATGTTGTTTTTGCTCCGATCGGTGAGTCCCTGTCCACAACAAACCCAGATCGGCCGAAACCTGGAACAGAAACGCACTAAATTAGGAAAAATCTGAATTTATATAGCAAACCGAGTGTAATTGAATTTGAAGTCCTATTTGAGGAATTTGCCAATATCTTCAGTAATTATAACGCCTAGTGTATGTCAAGTTTGTGTCTTAGAGTAGTATTTGAGAATTGGTTAAATCATTTTAAAGTCTTCTTGCGCGCCGCTTTCTAATTCATTTTCTCGTTTTATCAGTTTTTTAAGTTTTCTTGGGCCGTAGTGCATATTAGATTTATAAAATTTTTTATTTTCGTTAGCGGATTTCGTGTTGTTTTTTTTGCTCCCGATCAATTGAGTCCCTGTCCACAACCGACAGATCAATACGAGCCTGGAACAGAAACGCACTAAATTGGAAAAAATCACAAATTTATGGCAAACCGAGGTGTGGTGAAGTCCTATTTGAGATTTTGCCAATATCTTCGATGGTATAACGCCTGAGTGTATGTCAAGTTTGTGTCTTAAGTGGTATTTGAGTAGTTAAATCATTTTAAAGTCTTCTTGCGCCGCTTTCCAGGCCATTTTTCTCGTTTTATCAGTTTTTTGGTTTTCTTAGTTGCGTAATTATATTAGATTTATAAAATTTTTTTATTTTCATTAGTTTTCGTGTTGTTTTTCTGATGGTGGACCACCAATACAACCGACGAATCAGCCAGGAAGCCTGGAACAAAACGCCTGATGGAAAAAATCTAAATTCCTGCATAAACCAGTGTAGATGGTGAAAGTCCTATTTTAAAGGGAATTTACCAAATATCTTCGTCATTATAACGCCTAGTGTAAATGTCAAGTTTGGTAATCTTAAAGTAGTGTTGAGTGGATTAAATCATTTAGATCTTCTTGCGCCGCTTTCAGGTATTTTCTCGTTTTATCAGTTTTTAAGTTTTCTTAGTTACGTAATTGCATATTAGATTTATAAAATTTTTATTTTCGTTAGTTTTCGTGTTGCTGCTCCCGATCAGTGGGTCCCTGTCCACGACCTCGACAGAATCAAGCCGAAACCTAGGTGAAACGCACTAAAAGTGGGAAAGAATAAAATTTATAGCAAACCGAGGTGTAGTGGTGAAGTCCTTTAAAGGAAGATTTGCCAATATCTTCGTGGTATAACGCCTAATTATTGCAATGTCAAGTTTGTGTCTTAAAGTAGTATTTGAGTGGATTAAATCATTTTAAAGTCTTCTTGCACCCAGATATATTTCTCGTTTTTATCCAGTTTTTTAAGTTTTCTTAGTTACATGTGTTAATAATTAGTTGCTCGGGGTACGCTTTCGTTAAGTTTTTCGTGTTGTTTTGCTTGATCAGTAGGTCCCTGTCACAACCGACGAATCGGCGAAACCTGGAACAGAAACTTACTTACTAAATTAGGAAAAAATCCACCATAAATTTATAGCAAACCGGGTGTAGTGGTGAACGTAATTATATTAGATTTATAAAGTTTTTATTTTCGTTAGTTTTTCGTGTTGTTTTTGCTCCCGATCGGTAGGTCTGTCCACAACAAACAGATCAGCCGAAACCTGGAACAAACGCACAAAATTAGGAAAAATCACAAATTTATGAAACCGAGGTGTGTGGTGAAAGTCCTATTTTAAAGGAATTTGCCAATATCTTCGTGGTATAACGCCTAGTGTATGTCAAGTTTGTCTTAAAGTAGTATTTGGTAGTTAAAATCATTTTAAAGTCTTCTTGCGCCGCTTTCCGGGCCATTTTTCTCGTTTTTATCAGTTTTTTAAAGTTTTTCTTGGATTGCGTAATTATATTAGGTTATAAAGTTTTATTTTCGTTGGTTTTCGTGTTGTTTTGCTCCCGATCAGTGAGTCCCTGTCCACAACCGACGAATCGGCGGGCCTGGAACTGCGAAGCACAAAATTAGGAAAAATCACAAATTTATAGCAAACCGAGGTGTAGTGGTGAGAGATCCTATTTAAGGAATTTGCCAATATCTTCGTGTTATAACGCCTAGTGTATGTCAAGTTTATTGTCTTAAAGTAGTATTTGATGGTTAAATCATTTTAAAGTCTTCTTGCCGCCGCTTTCAGGCCATTTTCTCGTTTTTATCAGTTTTTAAGTTTTCTTAGTTACGTAATTATATTAGATTTATAAGTTTTTATTTTCGTTAGTTTCATTGTTTTTGCTCCCGATCGGTAGGTCCCTGTCACACAACCGACGAATCAGCCGAAACCTGGAACAGAAACGCCTTACAAAATTAGGAAAAATCTGGAATTTATGGCAAACCGAGGTGTAGTGGTGAAGTCCTATTTTAAAGGAATTTGCCAATGTCTTCGTGGTATGTATACAGGTGTATGTCAGTTTGTGTCTTAAAGTAGTATTTGAGTAGTTAAATCATTTCAAAGTCTTCTTGCGCCGCTTTCAGGCCATTTTCTCGTTTTTATCAGTTTTTAAGTTTTCTTAGTTACGTAATTATATTAGATTTATAAAGTTTTGTTTGTTTAGTTTTCGTGGTTGTTTTTATGTCTGATCAGTAGGTCCCTGTCACAATAGACGAATCTGGCCAGAAACCTGGAACAGAAACACTTACAAAATTAGGAAAAATCACAAATTTATAGCAAACCGAGGTGTAGTGGTGAGAGTCCTATTTTAAAGGAATTTGCCGTATCTTCGTAGTATAACGCCTAGTGTATGTCAAGTTTGTGTCTTAAAGTAGTATTTGAGTAGTTAAATCATTTTAAAAGTCTTCTTGCGCCGCTTTCAGAGCCATTTTTCTCGTTTTTATCAGTTTTTAAGTTTTCTTAGTTGCGTAATTATATTAGATTTATAGAAAGTTTTATTTTCGTTAGTTTCATTGTTGTTTTTGCTCCCGATCGGTAGGTCCTGTCACAACCGACGAATCAGCCGAAACCTGGAACAGAAACGCACAAAATTAGGGAAAATCCTGAAATTTATAGCAAACCGAGATGTAGTGGTGAAGTCCTATTTTAAGGAATTTGTATGTCTTCGTGTATAACGCCCAATTATTATGTCAAGTTTGTGTCTTAAAGTAGTATTTGAGTAGTTAAAATCATTTTAAAGAACCTTCTTGCGCCGCTTTCAGGCCATTTTCTCGTTTTTATCAGTTTTTAAGTTTTTCTTAGTTACGTAATTATATTAGATTTATAAAGTTTTTATTTTCGTTGGATTTTTTCGTGTTGTTTTAGCTCCCGATCCAGTGGGTCCCTGTCCACAACCGACGAATCAGCCGAAACCTGGAACAGAAACTATACAAAGTGAGGAAAAATCCGCCCGCCTCAGTCTTCATTACTTGGGTGAATTTCTGCCCAACCATTAAAATGTAAAAATATTAAATTCATATTTGACTAAAATGATCGGAATACGCACACCAGCAAAGGCGCAGGCGCCGCAAGCGAGGACTAACTCGAGAGCAACATCTGTGAGCGTCACAGAGACTTACATGTCAGGCCCCCCTAGAAGCAGAGGTCATTCCCTCCCACAGCGACACACCAGTGGTGAGCAGTGAAGTGGCAGTGCAGGTGCTCCTCCAAGCTCCTAGGGTCTTTGTCAGGTCAGCTGTTAACGATGGGTCTCTGGTTGAACAGAAACAATCAGGCAAGACAGCACACTGGCGGTCCCGCCAAAACAGAAGTTAGCGACCTCTCAGGATGCAAAGAAAAGGACCATAGACCATCAGCCTCGGAAGAGGCGCAAAGATGAAGTGACCAAGCTATGCGGATCGCTTAGCAGAGGCTCAGGCCTGCCTCCACCAAAGCTAAGCTGAATTTGAACAATTCAAGAAATCTGAGGACTGATATAAAGACGGAGGTCACTCAGGCAATAGAAGAGAGCTCTATCAGCTGGTCAGGAGGCAGAAAAGACAGGTCAGGGACAGAGAAGGAGGAAAAGGAGATAGAAGAAAGAGGCAGAAAGATTCAGAAGGAAAGGGAGAAAAGAAAGAAGAAGCAAGCATATTTTTTTAAAGAAACTGAAGACACAGGAAGCTTCTAGAAGAGAACAAAGAAAGAAATGGAAAGCTAAAGAAGAGTTAAAAGCAAGATTTTTAAGAAGATAGAAGGTATACGCAAGAGCGTGGCGGCTAAACCATCGAAAGCGAGATTAGCTTCCGGAGAATACAGCTATGCACTCAGTTGCGATCTGCCTCAAACGATGAGAAGAGACAGGGAGACCAAGTGCTGGACAGAATAAAGGAGAAAGTAGTAAATGCCAAGGAGAGAGGACTAAGATGATAAAATCCGGAAGAAAGCAAAAGATGAAGATTATAGGATGTTGTACACAGGATGAAATAAATAAGGTAAAAGAAATATAATAAAGGCAGAACCAATCTTAAAGTTGAAGAAATTAAAAACAAAGATCCACTTATTATACTTAGAGACGTGATGCAATACAACAACTGACGAGGGATATTGTTATGGCTTTGGAGTCCAAAACAAACATCTTTTAAGGACATAAGCAGGGAAAACAGAGGTGAAGTTAAGTACAGGAAGAAAACAAAGAATCCGCTCACATCGCACGTAGTGCTGAAGGTCTCCCCGATATGGAATCGCCTTACACAAGCAGGATGATTCACGTTGATCTCCAGAGAGTTGGGGTAGAAGATCAATCCCACTAATTCAGTGTTCACGATGCCTAGGATATGGGCACAGCAAGCGGCTATGCACGGAGACGATAGATGTGTGCAGCCTGCAGGCCCGCATCTCAGAGCAGAGAGTGCGCACAGAAATGCTCTCTGGAGAAATGCCAACGATGCCAGAGAAACTGTTCGAGGCAAAAATGGACAGGAGAGACCATAACGCATTAACATGGACTGCCCTGTGAGAAGGAAATGGGAGTCACTTGCAGGTCCACCATAGCTTATTGCTAAAGGTGGTCCCGGAGCTCAAAGGCACCAAAACAACGTCGACCATCGATATCCGCGATCAGGCAAACTTACAGAGGGTAAGGCTAGCTACGGCCAGACTAATCACGAGCAGCCAGGCGCAAATAATGTTCGCCATGATCAGGGGAGCCTATATGGGACAGATCGGGGAGATGAGAGGCAATATCCGAGAGTTTAAGAACAGTACAATGCACTAGGAACCTTAATACCGGAAAAGTGGTAAAGGCTGCCATTGTACTGTTCGACGACCTCTATAGACGTCATCAGTGTCCCAACCTTATGTCTGAAAACATTGCTGTTGCCAGACTTTGGGGACAAAGGAGCCTGGGAGATAGGGGTGGTGTCTGTCTATCTAGAGACAAAACCTATCAGACAACCACCTGGACAAGATTAGAGCAGCCGTAAAAGGTATAGGAACTGGGAAAGCGTGATACTAGGTGGTGACGTAGCGTGGAGCACATGGTGGAGACGAGTAAGAGCAACAGATACCGGGGAGGTAGAAGTGGCGGCGGTCCTTGATGACATGAGTTTCATATACTGAACACAGGAGCCGAGCCTGCTGGCCTGCCGAGGAGGTGGGAGGTTCTCCAGCTGTGTAGATGTGGCTTACCTGCTCGATAAAGTCACCTGTTAGGATAGATAACTGGAGACTGGCGGAAGATATATCAGCTCGGACCACAAAGGCGATTCTATTCAGAAACAAATCTAACAAAATCAATAAGAACAACATAGAGAACAACTAGAAAATACAATACTAAAGAAAGCAAACTGAAATTGAATTTAATGGAAAAACTAACACATAAATGGAAATAAAAACATAAACTAGAACTGGGATAGCTAAAATGAAAGCAGTAATGAAATACAGAAAGAATAATATCGAATATACAGACACCATATTGAAATTTGTAGAGAGACAATATACCCAAGTTGGGAAGAAAACACGAATAGAGATATGCCTTGGTGGACTCGAGAACTGAATGACTTAAAAGAAGTTTTGAGGAAAAGGGAGAATATCAAACGCCGCACCAGGTGCGCCGAGAATGGGTTGTCGTTTCAATATCTCCAGGTTAAAGAGATACCAACTGGAAGCAGAAAAAGGCTCGCACAGAAAGCTGGAAGGAGTTTTGTGAAAACAACAAAAAGGAGTCAATGTGAACGGGATATACAGTGATGATTGTACACAACTGTGAGACAGGGACATTCTCTCATCCATAATAGCACAGTTTTAGAAGGGGAAGAATCCAGCCAAGGCTTTAGCTGAAACATTTTATCCGGAGGATGAAGCTCAAGATGAAGAGAGCACAAACAAAGTTGCGATTAGAAGCAGAAAAAGTGAACCAATACACACAGGACGAAACATGTGACCCTCCGTTTACAGAGGAAGATTGATATGGGCAGCGTCAAAACTGCAACGAGCTCTGGTAGAGATGGTCTCGGCGGACATCTGTTGGCAGCCATTACCTAGACCCTGAACTGTTCTTGGCTAGCGAATAAGTGCCTCAATTTTGGCACCAAGGGTGGAAAGAAGCAGCAGTGGTCGCTTTGAAAACCAAATGAACGATTACACGCACCCCAAGTCATACAGGCCAGGATTGGGCTGTGCCTGTATTAGGAAGATCCTTGAAAAAAGATGATCATTCGGAGGATCAAATGGTACACCATACCCAAGAACCAACAAGCGACAATACGGGTTTTATACCACAGCGCAGTACCGAGGACTCCTCTATGACATGATACGGTTTATAAGAAACAAAACTTAGTGATAAAAATTATGGTGATGATATCATTAGACATAGAGGGCATTTGATAATGCGTGGTGGCCAGCGATAAGGTGTAGATTAGCGGAGACCAAATGTCCGGCAAACCTGGGGCGCCTGGTAGATAACTACCTTAGAACAGGACAGTGCGAGTCGAATTGTAGGGGGCAGAATGGATCGAGAGACTGGTAAAGGTGCGTGCAAAGGATCGATAGGCGGACCAACATTTTGGAGACCTATTACTAAACCACTGTTGGGAGAGCTGGAAAAACGAGGGGTGATATTATCGAAGCGCCCGCGGATGATGTAGTCTGATTTTCTCTGGAATTCCGGCGGTAGAAGTGCAAAGGCGAATTGTGTGGCTCTCGCATTCAGAAGTGGGGCGCTAAGAATAAACTCAATTTCGCACCACATAAAGACAAAAGCCATGGTAATTACAAAATAAGTTAAAATATGACTTACCACTTCTGAACATGTGCAATGAGAGCATAGAATTGTCCATGAAATCAAAATGCCAGCCTCTACAGTTGACGACAGGTTGACGTTCCAATACGCACGTAAAGAACGTGTGCCGCAGAACACAAACAACCTGATCAGCTGTCGAGGACCGCAAAGATTGGGGCCTAAATCCCGAGATAGTAGGACCATATATACAGCTGTAGTGGAACCGGTAGTAACATGCGCCGCAAGCGCATGGGCACCAGCAGCAGATATAAAACACGAAAGCAGCTCGAGTTGGTACAGCGAGTTCGTACAAAAAATTATAGGCATATAAAACGGTATCCTAAAACTCTGCTTCTGCTCATGAATGCTTCCCGCTTAGATCTGCGAGGATCGAGCAGCCGCATATGAAGTGAAAAAAGGTTACTCCTGCGAGTAGTGGGGAGACGCGAACTGGAGGCAGGTGGCCTTCGAGGAGACACTACATCCAGTGGATCAAGTGGGGCTGCAATTCACATGCTTTGGTGAGGGTCCGCGATAGACCGGCAATCGACTCAGGACCATATTGAATATATACAGACGGGGTAAGATTGAAGGAAAGTTGGAGCAGCATTATCCATCTGGAAGCATGACGCAGAAAAGAATTACCATAAATTTAAGTTAAGGGCTTCTGCACCGTATATCAGGCGGAATTACTGGCACTAGCAGGGCTACTAGCTTTGCTCTCAAGACCAGGCGCACGAATGTAGCGTCAGCCACAGTGACTCCAGGTCCTGCTTCCTGAAGCGATCATTCAGGTGATTCCCTCCATCCCCTAGCGATAAGTGCAGGAAAACATATACAGATTGGCAAGATGGTAAATATTTGAAGCTTTTTGGATTAAAGCACACGCAGGTGGAGGAAACGAAAGAGCAGATAAACTGGCAAAGAAACCCAGCACAAAAATTAAAACAAAACCGAAATATGAAAAATTGCCGATTTCATTCGTCAAGCGCCAGATTCGGTTAGATTCGATTGACGAATGGAATCGAGGTATAAGAAACAAGCAGGGTCCATAACTAAAAGCCTTTTTTCCCGGATATGGTGGAAACTGTAGTAGAAAGCCTGAATGAACGCACAGATTGGGTACAAATGTTGACAGAACACAGTGGGTTCTCCGAGTACTTACGCAGATTCAAATGCAGGAGAGCCCAGCGTGCGCCATGTCTTTGTTTCGATAAAGGTGGAAAGTGTGATCCACCTTATCACAGAGATATCCATATGCAGCAAAAAGAGACTGGATATGGAGATAGAATTAGTTATAAAATTAGCAGAAATAAATATACATGAAATTATTAGAAATAAGGAATCTGGGGATAAGTTTATTAGTTTCTGTAAATGTCACCAGACAAAGTAATAAATAAGAATAAATAATAGGGTGAGTACAACAATAGAGACAGATCTAGTATACTATATGAGTGCTAGCTTAAATGCTTTATACATATACACTTATATAAAAAAAAAAAAAAAAAAAAAAAAAAAAAAAAGGTGTAATAAATGAAGTGAGTAAATATAAGTTTATATCCTAACTATGGCGATAACCAAAAGATTAGATATAGATATATGATAAATTTACATAGATATTAAGGAAAAGGATTGGAAATTTTCGTTATGTATCAACGCAGTAAAGGAAATGTTTATTTTTAAAGTGGACATGTAAATATTAATAGTTTGATATATATGTAATGATTAAAAGCACAAAAGTCCTGACGATTACATGTCAGGGGGAATATACATGCGAGACTTTTAAAATGGGGTCATAATAAAAACCCTAACCTAACCTAACCTAACCTAACCTAACCTAACCTAGCCTAACCTAGCCTAGCCTAGCCTAACCTAACCTAACCCTAACCTAACCTAACCTAACCTAACCTAACCTAGCCAGGTCTCGGCGCTCATCGACCATTGCAATCAGAACTGAAGCTCGTTTCAAAATCACGAAGTGGGAAAAGAGTTTTGTGAAATGGTCGTGTTATGCATCAAAGGGCAGTGAAAAGTGTGAACAATGTGATGGTGTAGTTTTTATTAACAGTTGTGCACTAAACCCGTTTGGAGCCAAAACTGTTTTAAAACAATAGTTGTGCGGGTTGTCAGCTTCGTTGGCAGTGGCGCTCGGGTTGTCGCGATTGACCCTATATTTTTTGCAAATGGGCCACCTACCTGTCCTTCCTGTATTGCCAAATTTCAGTTTTTCTGAATAATGGTTTTTAAAGTTACGGACCTTTTTCGTTAAAGGGACCTATAGTACGTATTATTAAATCTCAAATACGACTTTTGTTTTATTATTATTTGGTGCTTTAATTATAGTTTTAAAAGTGCAGTGTGGACAATAAAATAGATTATAGCATAAAACTGTGCAGTGGGGCCGCTTTACCGCAAATTAATGTTTGTAATCGCTTACGATGTCGAGTAAAGACGACAGCGGCGGATAACCTCTCCCCCGCCCTACCGGCGGGGTGGAGAGAGAGATCTGCGATGTAGACGCACGTTTTTAAGCGTTTGTCACCTGACTCGCAGATGCATAAACAAAGCTGTGACCGAGGGTAAAATCGGTAACAGCAAACAAGCGATCTCATTAATTTGGCGACGGAAATTCGTCGCTACCGGCCCTGAGACCAAGCTAGCATCACTCCTGATGCAGCAACTACACCTGCGATCCACCCTGCCACATCGACGCGATTTAAAAGGCTGACATCGTGGCTGTGCGGCTGATGGGATAAGCCATTGAGGCAGATCTCAGCGCAGCTCCAGCAGACTCGCACCGTCCTTCTCGGGCGCGATGACCGGCCGCCTCCAGCGACTCCGGGGCGGGTGGCGCCCATCTTCGGCCACGCCTGCTCCACCACCTGCGACCAAGCCAGCTATCATAGTCAGCACGGTGGCGGAGACCAAAGACCAGGCAAAGTGATACGAAGCTTTAAGAAGAGTAGTACGTACCGTGAATCAACATACGCGCAGCGCGCATTCAAGCTGGCGTCAGATAAGTGCGGATCAGATTTGACACCACGACAGCGGGATGACACGTTGTTGAGATTAAAAGCACGATCAGAGATTAAGGGCTGAACTGTCCGCAGACTTCGTGTGAATCATAATGAAAGGCGTCTCAGACACTCCTGCTGAAAGATCGTCGCCATCATCAAAGGTTCAAAACACTGAACTCGGCGAGATAATCGGCAGCGACCCTAATTGAAACTACGCTTCAAGCGCAATAATAGGGTAGAACTTATACAGCGCAGTTCTGTTAGCGGAACCGAGGGTATACAGGGGAAAATGGTGGATTATGGCAAGGATTGCCGTAGACCACCAGAAGATCCCACGTTGCCAACTTCTCTCCATTCCTTCAGTGCCATAAATGCCTGCAATTCGGGCATATGCGTTCCCACTGCACAGCGACAGTGGGCCTTGCTCCCACTGTGCTGGCACGGAACATCAGGTTGCTGAGTGCTGAGCAAAGGGCAGCTCGAACTCAGCGAAGTGCTGGTGTGTTGCGCATAATGATAAGTTTAAAACAAGGCGGCATTGACTTTGAACTCAATGTCCTGCCCACGCTTGCGAACCATGAGAGAGAGAGTCGACAACAGAGTAGACTACGGAGCGTAGCTCCTCTCTCTCACAGTCAGCGACGATTGGAGCAGTTTTCAACTTTACATCTAAATTTTACCATTTTAATATAACTGGTATACTATTTTTATATCTACAAGTCGTATCGTTCATGCAGTAAATTGCCTCAATTAACCAGTAGAGATTTAGTAATGTGTACGCGCCGCCGCCCTTCCGGGTTGCGAACGGTGCACCATTAATCAACGGCTAGCACCGCTGGTATGCGAGACAGCCACGGCGCCGTTTAAATTTGCAATTGTTTATGTTTTTGCTTTCACGACCGACTGCGCGCTGCGTCGCCCGCCGCCCGCTCCCCGCGCATTCCGCGAAGGACCGGGGTCTCAAGCGGTGTCTATTACCAGATGCGGCGACGCAGTTCAATTGTTGTTAATCTTAGTAATAATTTCTTTTCTTTTTGCCAATTACTTTCAAAATCTTTATGATGGAGTCACAGCTCTAAGAAATAGTACTAATATAGAATAGATACTTGTATACAAAAGAATTGTTGTTGGTCTTTTTTGCTGTATATAATGTTGTGTACATATTTATGTTTATTTTCTTTTCGATCTTTGTTATTTTCTTTTATTATATTATTAGGCCAACTTTGCAAGCATTCAATTAATTACCACGTTAAATTTGTGTCTAATTACGTGCCACCGCGCTTTGATGTTGCGAACGGTGCATCGTATCTCATATGAAAGCACCGCGCTGAGCATGCGGGCGACCGCATTTCATTAAATTTTAATTGTATACATTTTACTTTCTGACCGACGGCGCTGCGTCACCCCCGCCCTTATCCCCGCGCTTGCCGCCGCAGAGGGACCGGGCCCCAAACGATAATCTATTTTTGAATGCGGCGACGCGGTCAATTGTTTATGTTATCGTATTGATTATTTAGAATAGATGCTTGTTTATAGATAAATAATTGTTGTTTTCGCATCATATAAATGTCGTCATATATTTATGTTTATTTTCTTTTACGATCATGTATTTACCGATTTTATTAAATTGTAGTAGGCCAGCTTTGTAAATACCTTTAATTATAATCAGAAAATAGTGTTTAAGCATATGGCGCATGCCGCCACGACATTCCCGGGCTGCGAACGATGTCGTATTCAACTGAAGCATCGCCGCTCAGGGTAAGCCGTGTCGTTGTGTTCATCGCTTCTTACAAATTATTTTAAAATCTTGTTCCCACAACCGATAGCGCGCTGCGTCGCCCCGCCCGCCGCTCCGCGCATTCCATAGGGACCAGTTGCCTCAAGCGATTGTCTATTTTAGATACGGCGACGGCTCAATTGTTTAAATTAACGCAGTTATTATATTTGTAGTCTTTTCAAATTCAATAATCTGCTTTAAGAAATTAGCGTTAATATAGAATGAATGCACCTGTATATAAAATGATTTTCTTTTGCTTTTATATAAAGAAATTTGTAGTATTCAATTATTCTGTATCTCATTTAACACAATTCAGGAGAAATGAATTCTAGCTTTTAGCAATTAACGCTTGGAACGTCTGTATACATACCAATTGTTCTTTGGCTGTCATACAAATGGTATTAAGCATGGCATCGCACCGCCGCTGTTTGACTGCAGATTTCATTTGCAACAAATGCTTGAGCACCGTAGCGTGAGTGGTGACCATAGCGGTCTCTATTTTATTCATGTTTAAATTTATTGTTCTGCACGAACCGACAGCGCACCATGACGCCCCATCGCCGCCTCGCTCCCTGAGCGTGCGCCAAGCGGCAGGAGAAAACGTGTACTTGTCGCGTCGGGTCAATACAGCCACTGTGAAGCGCTTGCATGTGCGTTTATTTTGAGTATAAGGTATTGTTTGTATTATTCGTTAAGCGTAAAAGCATCTTTCATGTAAAATTATTCATTCTATGTAAAATTATAGTGTAGAATAGGTTAAAACATTTGATTTTATATTTGTAAATGTAATTAATATTTAAGATAGTAAACTCTGTGTGTGAACATTTGGTCGAGCGTCTCGGACTCGAGCCTCCAGAGAATGCGGCTTCAATAGAAGTCGTATTCCTCCGTTGCTTGATAAATCATTTTCTTTTATTCGGGACACACTTATATATATACTAGAATATTCAATAATTAATTCTTAACTGTACGAGTACTTCTGTATGGTTGGGGCATGTGAACTAGGTAGTACAACCTGTATCCATTAGCGGTTGTACACCCTACGTCTCAAAAGATCAATAGTTAAGATATGATTTTTATGTAAATACTGTAAAGCCAACTTTTATTATATACGTGTATAAATTAGTCCAGTAAACGGCCATCGGGGAAAGTAAAAATCCTCGGTGGAATATGGGATATGTACAGAGCGAGCAGTATCAAATAGCGTTCTGCTGTTATACTCCCCAGTAAACGAAACAAACAGTTAATCTCACATATAAACATATTATCAATAAGAATTAGAGGTGTTCCAATGTGATTAAACGCCAAGATTAAAAAAAAAAAAAAAAAAAAAAAGTATACAACTTCCAACACAAGCAACTAGCTTCAAACACAACCTAGCCTACAACCTAGCCTAAGCCACAACCTAACCTAGCCTAACTGTTTAACCTAGCCTAACCCTAGCTAACTTCAACCTAACCTAACCTAACTAACCTAACTGCTTCAACTAACTGCCTAACCTAACCTAACCTAACCTAACCTAACCTAACCTAACCTAACCTAACCTAACCCCACAGTCTTTGGGATAAAGAGGAAAAAGACATGCATGCAGGAATGGGAGGTCGAGAGGACGTATACACCAAATCCACACCTGCATGTAAAACAGCATCTAGGTACAAACACCTCAAAGGAGCCAGGGCAGATCAAGCACCCTGGCAGACTCGGAATACTCAAAATAAGCCACTACGGACGGCGGGCTTGAGGGAGTTGAGTCGGGGGCCGCGGTCCTCCTTATGGAAAAACGGCCTCGAATAAGTCCAAAAGTTTAAGCTCATCGTCCCATTCACTGTGCAAGCCGAGCTTCTGGCTCTCCAAAATGCAACGGTGGAAACCCTGGAAAGAGCTGGATATTCATTTGGAATATTCAGTGATTCTAGAGCCGCCCTAAACACTTTATGCAACAGTGAGACAAGGCACCTTTAGCAATTCAGGCACAAACAACATAAACAGGCAATACTAAGGGAAAAACCGTCTTCCCCTGTACTGGAGTGAAGGCCCATGTGGGATAGCGGGAATGAGAGGAGAGCGGGATGAGCTCGCGAAACCTGCAGCGCTATGCACAAGGAATAAAATATGTCACCACGACCAATTGCCGGTTTCATTCATGAGAGACAAATCCGAGAGGGACCTCTTCATGGATGGAACCAGGCCAACCTGGAGGGGCTCACGGCATCTGGCACGAGATGTTGCTGCCCAACATCCTATATGTGGGAATTCATAAAATCGATGGCTTCTAAGAGCCGCACCTCGCAACTTCACTCACTGGGCGCGGCGGGTTCTCGAGGTACCTGGATGGTTGGGTGCCAGAGGGGCCGTCGTGTACGACGGAGGTTCCGGAAGCAGTTATCCACGTAGTAACAGGTGCCCGGTGCATTGTAAGGGGATCGACAGGATATAGAATTAAAACCGGAATTAAGAATAGAAGCCTACAAGAAATTAAGAGTCAACTAATTTCTCCAAAAGGGAAACTAGAAACATGATTTGCATAGAATGCTGTATTAAAATAATAAAGAAAAGAAGTAAATCTAAGAAATAAATAAAATCATATAATGGTATATTTTTGGAAGAGTAGAATGAAATGAAAGTGGATGTAAAAGGAACAGGGTGTAAAATGTAAAATATATAAAGAAAGAGAATAAGAACTGAAATGAATAACAAAAGAGTTAAATGTAAACCTATAATGGTTAGTTGTAAAATAGCAAAAGTGAAAACAAACAAAGCCTGAAAAAATATCTCTGACAATGACTCGTCAGGGAACGCAGTATTCAAAAAAAAAAAGCCAACCTAACCTAACCCTAACCTAATAACCTAACCTAACCTAACCTAACCTAACCTGTTTGGCCTGCTGCGGGTACTCAGGCAAAATGTGGAGAAGATGCTGGTGGTGGCCCGTCTTGGGCATTATTTGCTTCAAGAAGTTCTGCGTAAAGCAGTTTGAGTTCCTACAAAAGCACCGAAGACTCCTCCTATATCCTGATAGACACATTCAAACTAAACTAGAGCAGAAAAAATAGCAGTCACTTTGGTCTCACTAGATATGGGGGCCTTTGATAGTGCCTGGTGGCCTAAATTAGATCCGCTTAGCCGAGGATGAAGTGTCCGCCAAATTTGGGGCGCACTATTGACAGTTATTTTGGCGGACAGGAGGTCAGGGTTAGGTATGCTGAAAAAGAGTTTGGCAAAGCACTGATAAGGGGTGTGTTCAGGGTCCACCAGCAGGACCGTTATTATGGAACTTCTCATGACCCCAATCCTTCACGAGCTGATTGGAATGGGACTGTATTGTCAACTACGCTGATGATGTTGTGCTTGTATTTGATGGTGAGGACCAGCGGTGAAATCGCTGAACAAGCGAATACTACCAGCAGCTCGAACATGTTGGGGTATGGGCGTTGAAAACAAGCTCAAGTTCGCACCGCATAAAATAACGCTATGGTGATTACGCGGAGAGCTGTCTGACGCCCCGCGCCTGCATGGCAGGGTCGACATCATCTCCAGTAATCGAGCTACAGGATTGACTGTGACAATGAAGCTGACATTCAATTCTCACGTTGCGAACATCTGTAAAAAGCCACAAACGTTTGCAAACGGTTATGTAGAGCGGCTAAAGTAGGTTGGGGACTCCACCGAGGGGGTAAATCACACCATTTAACGCTACGGGTGGAGACCAATCCTGTACGCCGCTAGCGGCGCCTGGGTTTCGGCCTTAAAAGTTGGGGAGTAAAGCAGGAACAGGAACAGGTGCAACGCGGGATTGCTCAGAGGAGAATCTGTAAGGCTATCCGCACCGTTCGTTGAACTCAACGCTGATCCTTGCTGGAGTTACTCCCGTGGATCTTCGCATTCAGGAGCTGCTTCTATACAGAAGCCAAAAAGGGGTAATAAATTTTGCGTTGGAGGACAGGAAGTTGAACGGATGATTTCAGCCTTCGTGAATCCGCATCCTGCTGAGCGTACCGAGTTTGAGCGTAGCCTGGTAAACGTAGAGGCATTAGAGGCGCTCAATAACCTCGAGAGATATGTATATGTACGGGCGGGTCAGGAGGGTAAGGTGCAGCGATCTGAACGAATCTGAAATCAGTCCAGGCATGAACTCTTCAGCGTACGGTATATCCAGGCTCCTCGGTAATGTCACAGAGCTACTACCGAAATTCCCGGGTTGCTGGGTAAATACCACATTTGGTGTCTTTGACCTCCATGGCGGCTGTTATCCATCACTAACTACATCCTGGCGCGGAAATCGTTAATGTAATATTCTATCTAACCAAAGATAAGAGAGTATCCTTGTTTTGGATAAAAGTACACCGGACTTGCCGAATGGAAACGGAACCCACGCTATAAAAGCGTACCTTGGGATCAAACGGAAAAATGACTACGACCTCTGCCCAATCTCCAGCGTAAATTGAAGGAAACCGTTTGATCATTGGAATATAGCGGACCGTCGCTACCTGGATGGTAACACGGCTTCATAACTAAATTATTTCTTTCGATGCGTGGCGCACGGTGCATAAAATACGCATTGACAACAACCTGCACTCCAGGTATTAACAGGGGCGGCGGGTTCTCGGAATACTTAAATAGATTGCAAGTGTAAGACAACTCGTGATACACCATAAATCCGAATACTCCCAAACGTTCCCCGCGCCATTCGAGATTTTTGCCCTCGTTTTTACTGCCGCCACGTCGTAGAACAGTTATTGCAGCCGCAATTATACCCTACAATTACGGCGCAATAATCTCGCTTAAAGTCGTGAGTCTTTCATCAGTACTGCACAAAGTTTGTAAAATAGCTATGAAAATAATAAAATATGGGAATAGTAATATATGTTTACATAATATTGTGTATATTATTGTATAACATATGTAAAGTAATTGTATAGAAACTCTGCAGTAGTTAGCAATATGAGTAAAGATAGAGTAAATAAATAAGTTCATTGCCTGTTTGTAAATAACCTGTAATAGAAGAAAAAGAGATTGAAAAGAGGAAAAAAAAAAAAATAAATAAATAAATAAATAAAATATAAATAGAAATAAAGTTGGGTAACCACCACAAGAAGTAAAAGTGAGAATGAATGACAGATAGTTCTAGTAGCAGCATGAATAGTATCGCCTCGCGAGAACTGGTATGCATGATAACACGAGACCATGGGCTCAATTATGTTGGAGGAAGGTGTTATAATATCAAAAACCTAACCCCATACAACCTAGCCCCTGAGCCTAGCCTGGCCTGGCCTGGCCTGGCCTGGCCTGGCTGGCCTGACCTGACCTGGCCTGGCCCTGGCCTGGCCTGTACAACCTGGCCTGACAGGCCTGGCCTAGCCTGGCCTGGCCTGGCCTGGCCAGCCTGGCCTGGCCTGAGCCTGGCCTGGCTAGCCTGGCCTGGCCTGGCCTGGCCTGGCCTGGCTGGCCTGGCCTGGCCTGGCCTGGCCTGACTGGCCTGGCACAGCCTGGGCCTGGGCCTGGCCTGGCTGGCCTGGCTGGCCTGGCCTGGCCTGGCCTGGCCTGGCCCCAGCACTTGGGTTTTAAGGGGAAAAGGGTTGCTGAAACAATAGGCCGGTTTTCGATAATTGTGTATGAGACACCCCGCCATCAAAAATGCAGACGGGCGTTGTTGAGCATTTAACTCAGAAGGGCAGGCCCCTCGATAGGGAATGACACAAAGGGCAGTAGTGAGGGAAGGTGAAGAAGCATGGGGGCTGAGACGAAATCCAAAATTGATCTCCGTAAAATCAGAGAATTTCACTGAAAAAAAACAGGACAACATTCAACAAACCCTAGGGATATGGAACGGACAGCGGAGAAGATGCTTAAAATAGAAGAACAATTGGCAAACTCGGGAAACATACGTACAACGATTAAGATTGTGGTGCAAGAAGACACCAAATATGCTCTATAAAAATAATTAAACAAATGAATAGAACAATCACAGACAAAGATAAAGAAATAAAGAATATGAAAATAGCTTACGTGAAAGGAGAATGAAATTCAAAATGGAATTGAGAAAGAGTCAAAGAGTAGACAAGATGAATTACTGAAAGAAATGAGAGAACTGAAGCAGACTTTAGGGAAGATGAACAAACACTGATAGAGGAGATTAGAGGCAAAACCTTATGCTGATAACTGCTATTCCTAATGGAATAATGGGGATTGAAAATCTTGGGGCTACAAAGAGCCAAAAGTGAGGCCAATGCATGCTGTAGTAGTATCGGCAGAGAATGGAGAAGACACCAGTGATCTAATTGTGGAAAGGATTAGAAAAGCAGAAGGTGAAGGCCAAAGAAACCTTAGGAATAAGAATAGAAAAATTGAGGAAAGCTGAGAAACCAAAAGTAGTGCTAAGCTGTGGAACTAAGAATGAGATAGAAAAGTAATGAAAAGAATAGAGGAACAGGATAAAGGGACTAGGAATTGGGAAGAGAAGGAATATAAGGACCCACTGAGTGAGTGTTGTGAAATGTGCTGAGTGATGAAGCTAGTGATGATGATATTTGGAGCATTGAAGAAATAAAATTCTCATGTAGTCGGTGGTATCTCAGAAACTGATTATAGAGTGTCACCAGCAAATATAGGAAAAGGCACGCAATCCTTTGGTGTCGTCGTACTGCCAGGTTTCCCGAAAATATGGATGAAACTGACAGACATAGGAAGGATTCATGTGGATCTAGAGGATAAAAGTAGTTGATCAAACACCACTTGTTCAATGCTCTCGATATCTGTCCTTTGGGGCTTGAGGAAAAACTAATATACTGAAGGGTACGGATTTATCAGCCATTGCAGGACCTCATTTACAGTCGGATTGTCCATGTGGAAAGCAGGTGAGGCGGCCACTTGTATGAAATTGTGCGCAACAGAATTAGAAGACAGTGAGCACGGCAACTTTTCTCGGATACCTGCCAATAAGGAAAAAGTGGGATAGTGTAGAGCTAAGAAGCAGCATACTAAAGTAAAATATAGTGTGAAGAGTAAAAAGAAAGGAGGGTAGGAAGAGGAATCGAGAGCATCGGGTGCGGATTCGTCCAGGCAAATCTCAGCAGAAAACTACTGGCCTTCCCAGAACTAATTCTTGAAACCCGTAAAAGAAAAATTACTGTAATGCATGGTACAGGGGAACCATATGTGGAAGAAAATCAGGAGAGAGGTGACAGAGAGGGGCCAGGTATAAAGAGTCGTTCAGTGTATAGGGTCGCCGAACTAAACCGGTCAAAGCAGCAGTATTAATTATGGACAGGATATTGATATTATCCTTGTCCAATTCCCAAGAAGTAAGCATGCATAAGCTAAAGACCGATGCATAGAGATTTGACGGTGGTTTCGAGATTGTATTTCGAGGAAATACTATAGGACCTTATCTAAATCAACTGAGGATAATTAAAAGTAAAGTTGGAAAAACACTCATTATTGGAGGATTTCAATGCCTGGAGCCAGTAATTGGGGAGTAGTGCAAGAGGAGATGAGCGAAAGGGAGAATTAACATTATGCAGCAATGTGAGAGATGGACATGCATCTGCTGAACAGAAGGAACCGACAACTTTCTATACCATCCGTAATGAAAGAATATTCCAGAGTGTGGGTAGATCTTACAGTGTGCACACCTGAGAACCTGATAGAACTATAGATGGTGGAGAGTTAGAGTACCAACAACGACCTCGGACCATAATGCCATAATTTTTGATGTGAAAAGGTGTAAACAAAAAGTAAAACAGGTGCTTGCAGCTTGCACGAGAAAATATAATACTAAAAAGGTAAACTGGAGGAATTTAAGAAATTACACGACCAAATGGAACAGGAGAGTATCACGATAAACACAATAGAGAGAGATAACAGACAAAACATAAATTAAGAAGAAGTTGTATAAATACAATAAAATAATAGAAAAACCTGCGGAAGAAACTATACCTAAAATAAAAAGAAAAAAAATGGAGATGCTGCAAGTGGTGGACAGAGGGATCTTCAAAACTTAAAAGGGAAGTCAACAGGAAAAAAAAGGTCAGAAATGCAGCACAAGGAGCGAAGACGGGGTGTGGTTCGAGAAATATCTTGAGGCAAAGGAGATATGAAGAGTACAGGAGACAGCAAGATTGCAGGTTAAGAATTATTTTGCACTAAGACAGGATCAAAGAAAGTCTCTGGGACCAGAATAATACCGGGTGTTGAGGAGAACTGCAAACCATACGAATCAGCTTTTAATTCAGGATGGGAGAATTACTAAGCCCTGGGAATCTGTAAATTTACTGGCGGAATATTCTATCCCCAAGACGATGACAAAGATGAAAGAGTGCCATGAAAGCTGGGAGGAAGCTCTACGGAACACAAATATGGCACATGCCGCCGACATTCCCGGGCTGCGAACGATGTCCAGATTCAACTGCGAGCATCGCCGCTCGGGAGTGGCCGTGGCATCGTTTAAATTGTTCATCGCTTCTTACAAATTATTTTAAATCTTGTTCCCACAACCGATAGCGCGCTGCGTCGCCCCCGCCCCGCCCCGCTCCCCGCGCATTCCGCAAAGGGACCGGTGCCTCAAGCGGTGTCTATTTTTAGATACGGCGACGCGGCTCAATTGTTTAAATTAACGCAGTTATTATATTTGTAGTTCTTTTTCAAATTCCAATAATCTAGCTTTAAGAAATTAGCGTTAATATAGAATAGATACCTGTATATAAAATGATTTTTCTTTGCTTTATATAAGAAATTTATGTGTTAATTATTCTGTATTTCGCTTGTTCTAAATTCTAAAGATAATTCTAGCTTTTAGCAATTAACAACAGACATCTGTATACATACCAATTGTTCTTAGCTGTACATCATACAAATAGTATTAAGCATATGGCATCGCACCGCCGCCCAACCCTAGCTGCAATTCTCATTGCAACAAATAGCGAGCACCGTAGCGTGGTAGTGACCATAGCACGGTCTCTATTTTATTCATGTTTAAATTTATTAATTCCTTACTGAACCGATAGCGCGCAGTGTTCCCCCGCGCCGCGCCTCGCTCCTGAGCGTGCGCCGGCGGCGGAGAAAGCGTGGCCTTGTCGCGTCGGGTCTATTTTTAGCCACTGTGAAGCGCTTGCATGTGTGCGTTTATTTTAGTATAAGGAGTATTGTTTTATATTATTCGTTAAGCGTAAGCATCTTCATGTAAAATTATTCATTCTATGTAAAATTATAGTGTAAGAATAGGTTAAAACATTTGATTTTATATTTGTAAATGTAATTAATATTTAAGATAGTAAACTCTCTGTGTTAGTAATAAGAACATTTAGTCGAGCGTCTCGAGACTCGAGCCTGGAAATGCGGCTTCAATAGAAGTCGTATTCCTCAAGTTTAGCGATAAATCATTTCTTTATTCGGGACACACTTATATATATATACTAGAATATTCAATAATTAATTTTAACTGTACAGTACTTCTGTATGGTTTAAGGGCATGAGACTAGGTAGTACAACCTGTATCCATTAGCAGTTGTACACCCTACGTCTCAAAGAATCAATAGTTAAGATATGATTTTTATGTAAATACTGTAAAGCCAACTTTTATTATATACGTGTATAAATTAGTCAGTAAACGGCCATCGGGGAAAGTAAAACTCGGTGGAATATATGGGATATAGAATTCCAGGCAGAAACGTATCAAATAGCGTTCTGCCAGGAAACATACTCCCCAAGTAAGCGAACAAACAGTTAATCTCACATATAAACATATTATCCAATAAGAATTAAAATTGTTCCAATATGATTAAACATAAGATTAAAAAAAAAAAAAAACCTAACCTAACCTAACTCTAACTCTAACCTAACCTAACTCTAACCTAACCTAACCCAATCCCAACCTAACCTAACCCAACCTAACCTAACCTAACCTAACTCTAACTCTAATCCTAACCTAACCTAAATCCTAAATCCTAACCTAACCTAACCTAACCTAACTCAACCTAACCTAACTCAACCTAACCTAACTCTAACCTAACCTAACCTAACCTAACCTAACCTAACCTAACCTAACCTAACCCCACAGTCTTGAGATAAGAAAAGGAAAAAGGAGCATGCATACGGAGATAGGGAGGTCGAGAAGGAGGTATTATACACCAAATCCACACACCCTGCATGTAAGCAACATCTAGAGTACAAACACCTCGAGAGCCAGGAGCAGATCAACACCCTGGCGAACTCGGAATATAAAATATACACGGACGGCAGCGGGTTTGAGGGTTAAGTCGGGGCCGCGTTTTCCTTATGGAAAAACGGCCTCGAAACCAAGTCCAAAAGTTTAAGCTGTCGTCCCATTGCACAGTATACCGCCGAGCTTCTGGCTCTCCAAAATGCAACGGTGGAAGCCCTGGAAAGAGCTGGATATTCATTTGGAATATTCAGTGATTCTAGGCCGCCCTAGACACTTTATGCAACAGTGAGATAAAGGCACCCTTTAGCAATTCAGGCACAAACAACATAAGCCAGGCAATACTAAAGGAAAACCGTCTCCCCTGTACTGGGTGAAGGCCCATGTGGGGATAGCGGAAATGAGAGCGGATGAGTCAAGTGAAAACACGCAAAGGCCATACACAAAGACAAACCTGTCTACGATTGCGCCTGGTTCCCCATTCATGAAGAGACAAACTGAGAGGACACTCTTCATGAATGGAACCGGAGGTACACGAGGAAGCCACGGCATCTGGCACGAAGATATTTTTGCCCAACATCTATATAGCCCGTGAACGTATAAAATCGGTAACTACAAACATGCACCTCACGCAACTACTCACTGGGCACGGCGGGTTTCGAGTACCTGACCGATTCGTGCAAGGAGCCCGTCGTATTTGCGACCCGAAGTTCCGGAAACAGTTATCCACGTAATAACAGAGTGCCCAGTGCATTGTAGGGATCGACAGGATATAGAATTAAAAACCGAATTAAAATAGAAGCCACAAAATTAAGTCAACTAATTTCTCAAAAGGAAACTAAACATGATTTTATAGAATACTGTATTAAAATAATAAGAAAAGTAAATCTAAGAAATAAATAAATCGTATATAATAGTATATTTTGGAAAATGAAATGAAATGAAAGAAATTGAATGTAAAAGAACAAGTGTAAATGTAAAATATATAAAAGAAAGAGAACAAAGAACTGAAATAGAATAACAAAAGAAGCTAAATGTAAACCTATAATATTGGGAATTGTAAATAACAAAAGTGAAAACAAACAAAAGCCTGAAAATATCTCTGACAATGACTCGTCAGGGGAACGCGCAGTATTCAAAAAAAAAAAAAAAAAAAAAAAAAAAAACCTTAACCTAACCTAACCTAACCTAACCTTAACCTAACCTAACCTAACTCTAACCTAACCTATTGGCCTGCTGCCGGTACTCGGCAAAATATTGGAGAAGATGCTGGTGGCCCGTCTTAGGCATTATTTGTTTCCAAAGTTCTGCGTAAAGCAGTTTGTCTTGCACACAAAAGCACTGAAGACTCCTCTATATCCTGATGAGACACATTCAAACTAAACTAGAGCAGAAAAAAATAGTCACTTTGGTCTCACTAGATATAGAGGGGGCCTTTGATAGTGCCTGGTGGCCTAAAATTAAGATCCGCTTAGCCGAGATGAAGTGTCCGCCAAATTTGAGGCGCACTATTGACAGTTATTTGGCGGACAGGAGGGTCAGGGTTAGGTATGCGGGAAAAGAGTTTGGCAAAAGCACTGATAAGGGGTGTGTTCAAGGGTCCATAGCAGGACCGTTATTATGGAACCTTCTCCTTGACCCAATCCTTCACGAGCTGATTGAATGGGACTGTATTGTCACATACGCTGATGATGTTGTGCTTGTATTTGATGGTGAGACCGGCAGTGAAATCGCTGAACAAGCGAATACCGCGCTCGAACATGTTAGGTATGGGGCGTTGAAAACAAGCTCAAGTTCGCACCGCATAAAACCAACGCTATGGTGATTACGCGGAAGCTGAAATACGACGCCCCACGCCTGCGCATGGGCGGAACCGACATCATCATCTCCAATGAAATGAAACTTCTAGGATTGACTATTGATGTACGACATTCAATTCTCACGTTGCGAACATCTGTAAAAAGCCACAAACGTTTACAAACAGTTATGTAGAGCGGCTAAAGTGAGTTGGGGACTCCACCCGGGGTAATCCGCACCATTTACTTAGCTACGGTGGAACCAATAATCCTGTACGCCGCTAGCGCCTGGGTTTCGGCCGCCCAAAAGTTGGGGAGTAAAGCGAGAACTAGGAACGGTGCAACGCGGGATTGCTCAGAGAATCTGTAAGGCGTATCGCACCGTTTCGTTGAACTCAGCGCTGATCCTTGCTGGGTTACTCCCATTGATCTTCGCATTCGGGAGGCTGCTTCACTATACGAAGCCAAAAAGGGGGGTAATAAATTTGCGTTGGAGGACAGGGAAGTTGAACGGATGATTTCAACCTTCGTGAATCCGCATCCTGCTGAGCGTACCGAGTTTGAGCTGCGTAGCCTGGTAAACGTAGAAGACGTCAAGGCGCTCAATAACCTCGAGATATGTATATATACAGACGGTAGCAAGATCGGAGGGAGAGTAGGTGCAGCGATCTCCGTATGGAACAGCGAATCTGAAATCAGATCCCGAAAACTTGCTCTAGCGAACTATTGTACGGTATATCAGGCTGAGCTCCTCGCGATATGCAAGGCTACTACCGAAATTAGGACACTGAATGCATCTACATTTGGTGTCTTTAGTGACTCCATGGCGGCTCTGTTATCCATCACTAACTACGACTGCTTGCATCCCACAGCCGTGGAAATCAGACAAAATATAAATATTCTGTCTAACCAAAATAAGAGAGTATCCTTGTTTTGGATAAAAGCCCACGCAGGACTTGCCGGGAATGAAAGAGCAGACACGCTAGCAAAAGCAGCCGCCTTGGGATCAAAACGGAAAATGACTACGACCTCTGCCCAATCTCCAACGTAAAGTGCAGGCTCCGTTTGGAGTCATTGGGTGTATGGAGTTTCATCGCTACCTAGATGGTAACACGGCTTCCGTAACTAAATTGTTCTTTCCCGATGCGACGGTGGCATACGGGACAATAAGGAAAATGCACATTGACAACTTATGCACTCAGGTATTAACGGGGCACGGCGGGTTCTCGGAATACTTAAATAGATTTAAGTGTAAAGACAACTCGTCGTGCACCTGCATCAGATACTCCCGAAACCGTTCCCCATATATTAAGTTTTTGCCCTCGTTTTGCTACACTGCGACTCAATGTAGAGCAGTTATTGCAAACCGCAATTGTACCTACAAATTACGGCGCAATAATCTCCAGCAAGAGTCGTGAGTCTTTCATCGAGTACTGCACCAAAGTTTGTAAAATAGCTATAGAAAATAATAAAATATAGAATAGTAATATATGTTTACATAATATTATGTATATTATTGTATAACATATGTAAAGTAATTGTATAAGAAACTCTGCAGAAGTTAGCAATATGAGTAAAGATGAAGTAAATAAATAAGTTCATTGCCCTGTTTGTAAATAACCTGTAATAGAAAAAAAAGAAGATTGAAAAGAAAGGGAAAAAAAAAAAAAAAATAAATAAATAAATAAATAAATAAATAAGAAATAAGTTGGGTAACCCACCCACAAGAAGTAAAAGTGAGAATGAATGACAGATAGTTCTAGTAGCAGCATGAATAGTATCGCCTCGCGAGAACTGGTATGCATGATAACACGAAGACATAGGCTCCAATTATGTTGGAGGAAGGTGTTATAATAATATCAAAAAAAAAAAAAAAAAAACCTAACCTAACCTAACCTAACATAACCTAACCTAACCCAACCTAACCTTAACCTAACCTAACCTAACCTAACCTAACCTAACCTTAACCTAACCTAACCTAACCTAACCTTAACCTAACCTAACCTAACCTAACCTAACCTAACCTAACCTAACCTAACCTAACCTAACCCAACCTAACCCAACCTAACCTAACCTAACCTAACCTAACCTAACCTAACCTAACCTAACCTAACCTAACCTAACCTAACCTAACCTAACCTAACCTAACCTAACCTAACCTAACCTAACCTAACCTAACCTAACCTAACCTAACCTAACCTAACCTAACCCGATTTCGATAATTATGTATAAGACACCGCCATCAAAAATGCAGACAGGCGATGATGAGCAATTAACTCAGAGGGCAGGCCCCTCGATGAGAATGACACAAAAGGAGCGAGTAGTGAGGAAGAGTGTAGAAAGCATAGAGGCTAAGACGAAATCAAAATTGACGAAATCTCCCGTAAAATCGGAAATTTCACTGAAAAACAGGACAACATTCCAACAAACCCTAGGATATGGAACGGACGGCGGAGAAGATGCTTAAGGAAATAGAAGAACAATTGGCAAACTCGGGAAACATACGTACAACGATTAAGATTGTGGTGCAAGAGAACGCAAATATGCTCTATAAAATAATTAAGCAAATGAATAAGACAATCACAGACAAAGATAAAGAAATAAAGAATATAGAAAATAGCTTACGTGAAAGGGAGAATGAAATTCAAAATGGAATTGAGAAAGAGTCAAAGAGTAGACAAGATGAATTACTGAAAGAAATGAGAGAACTGAAGCAGACTTTAAAGGAAGATAGACAAACACTGATAGAGGAGATTAGAGGCAAAACATATGCTGAAATAACTGCTATTCCTAATGGAATAATGGGGATTGAAAATCTTGGGGCTGGCTACAAAAGGCTTCAAAGTGAGCCAATGCATACTGTAGTAGTATCGGCAGAGAATGGAGAAGACACCAGTGATCTAATTGTGGAAAGGATTAGAAAAGCAGTGAAGGCCAAAGAAACAGGAATAAGAATAGAAAAATTGAGAAAAGCTAGAAACCAAAAAGTAGTGCTAAGCTGTGGAACTAAGAATGAGATAGAAAAAGTAATGAAAAGAATAGAGGAACAGGATAAGGGACTAAGGTGGGAAGAGAAGGAATATAAGGACCCACTAGTGATGTTGAGAAATGTGCTAGTGATAAATAGTGATGATGATATTATTGGAGCATTGAAGAAGCAAAATTCTCATGTAGTCGGTGGTATCTCAGAAACTGATTATAGAGTGTCTGTAAAATATAGGAAAAAGGCACGCAATCCTTTGGAGTGTCACGTCGCACCGCGGTTTCCCCGAAAATGTGGATGAAACTGACAGACATAGGAAGGATTCATGTGGATCTACAGAGGATAAAAGTGGTTGATCAAACACCACTTGTTCAATGCCTCGATGTCTGTCCTTTGGGCACGGAAAACCATGTACCTCGAAGGTACGGATTTATGTGGCCATTGCGCAGGACCTCATTTACGGTCGGATTGTCCCATGTGGAAAGCAGGTGAGGCGGCCACTTGTAAGAATTGTGCGCAAGCAAAATTAGAAGACAGTGAGCACGACGCTTTCTCGGATACCCGCCCAATAAGGAAAAAGTGGGATAGATTAGCCAGAGCTAAAGTAGCATACTGCTAAAGCAAAATATAGTGTAGAAAGAGTAAAAGAAAAGGGTAGGGAAGAGGAATCGAGCATCGGGTGCGGATTCGTCCAGGCAAATCTCCAGCGAAACTACTGGCCTTCCAAGAACTAATTCTTGAAACCCGTAAAAGAAAAATTACTGTGGCCATGGTACAGGAGCCATATGTAGGAAAATCAGGAGAGGTGACAGAGAGGCCAGAGTATAGAGTCGTTCAGTGTATAGGGTCGCGAACTAAACCGGTCAAAGCAGCAGTATTAATTGCTATGGACAGGGATATTGATATTATCCCTTGTCCAGAATTTACTACAGAGAATATAGCATGCGCCATATTAAAGACCGATGCATGGGAATTGACAGTGGTTTCGGTGTATTTCGAGGGAAATCTACCTATAGGACCTTATCTAAATCAACTGAGGATAATTAAAGTAAAGTTGGGAAAACACTCATTATTGGAGGAGATTTCAATGCCTGGAGCCCGTGGTGGGGTAGTGCAAGAGGAGATGAGCGAGGAGAATTAACGTATGCAGCAATATTAGAGATGGACATGCATCTGCTGAAGGAATCCCTCGACCTTAACTTTCTATACCATCCGTAATGAAAAGAATATTCCAGAGTGTGGTAGATCTTACAGTGTGCACACAGAACCTGATAGGAGCTATAGATAATTGGAGAGTTGATACCAGCTTAACGACCTCGGACCATAATGCCATAATTTTGATGTGAAAAGGTGTAAACAAAAAGTAAAACGAATTAACACGGCTTTCAACAGAAAAATATAATACTAAAAGGTAAACTGGAGGGAATTTAAAGAAAAATTACACGACCAAATGGAACTGGAGAGTATCACGATAAACACAATAGAGAAGATAACAGACAAACATAAATTAGAAGAAGTTGTACATAAATACAATAAAATAATAGAAAAAACCTGCGAAGAAACTATACCTAAAATAAAAAAGAAAAAAAATAGATACTTACCGTGGTGGACAGAGGATCTTCAAAACTTAAAAAGGGAAGTCAACAGGAAAAAAAAAAGGATAAGAAATGCAGCACAAAGACGAAGACAGGGTGTGGTTCGAGAATATCTTGAGGCAAAAGGAAGATATGAAGAGGCTACGGAGACGGCAAGATTGCAGAGTTGGAAATTATTTCTAATTCAGACAGATCGAGAAAGTCTCTGACGGAATATACCGGTGTTGAGAGAACTGCCAAACCATACGAAGATCAGCTTTTAATTCAGGATGGAGAGTACTAAACCCTGAGGAATCTGTAATTTACTGGCGGAGATATTCTATCCCCAAGACGATGACAAAGATGAAAGAGAGTGCCATAAAGCTATAAGGAGGAAGCTGAAAGCTCTACGGAACACAAATATGGCAAACATGACCCACCATTTACTGCTACGGAACTAAAGGAATCAACAAACAGTTTCCATCCCAAAAAGGCACCAGGCCAGGACGGCCTTACGGCAGACATCTGTGCCCACGCTCTGGCGCAAAGTCCAAACCTATTTCTTGCCCTGGTTAATAAATGCCTTGAATTGGCATGCTTTCCGGCAATATGGAAGGAGGCCACCGTGGTCGTGCTGAGAAAACCGGGCAAGGATGACTATACCAAGCCAAAATCGTATAGGCCAATAGGGCTTCTCCCGGTATTGGGTAAGATTTTAGAGAAGATGCTGGTGAAAAGGATCAGATGGCACCTGTATGAACACCTGAACACGAGACAATATGGCTTTGTGCCACAAAAAAGCACGGAAGACGCCCTCTATGATCTAGTTCAACATCTAAGAGGCAATAACAAAAATAAGAAAATCAGTGTTGTTGTCGCACTAGACATAGAGGGCGCATTCGATAGTGCTTGGTGGCCAACAATCCGATGTCAGCTGAGGAAGAAAAAATGTCCCCAAAACCTGAACGCGTTGGTCGACGACTACCTGACCAACAGGAGGGTAAAGGTGGTTTACGCAGGAGCAGTGGCGTCGAGAGACACCAACCAAGGATGTGTGCAAGGATCAATTAGTGGCCCTATATATTGGAACCTTATATTGGACCCACTATTGAATAAGTTGGGAGAACTTGGCACATACACACAGGCGTTTGCAGATGATATCGTCTTGGTGTTCTCTGGTCATACATCGGGGGAGCTGAATGAGGAAATCAGAGGTGTCCTAGCACATGTGAGTGAATGGGGACACCAAAACAAACTGAAGTTTGCGGCACACAAATCTCAGGCCATGATCATCACTAACAAAATTAAGTTTGATGCCCCAGACATACACATGGACGGGACAAGGATTGAAATAGTAAACCAAATAAAAATACTTGGACTTACTATAGATGAAAAATTGACTTTCAACCAACATGTTGCGGATATCTGTAGGAAAGCAGCAGGAATAAGCAACCAAGTATCTAGGGCAGCAAAATTAGAGTGGGGATTGAGTCCAGAGATCATCAGGACGATGTACATTGCGGTAGTAGAGCCTATCATGTTGTATGCGGCAAGCGCATGGGCTCCCGCTGTCGACAAAATTAGCATCCAAAAACAACTATACACTATCCAAAGAGGTTTTGCTCAAAAAATTTCAAGGTCTTATCGGACAGTGTCTTTCAACTCCGCCATTCTGATATCGAGGCTCATACCACTCGATCTCAGGATCAAGGAGGCAGCTGAACTGTATATGATTAAAAGAGGGAAGCCAATGCAGGAGTTGGGAGATAGAGAAATCGAAAAGAGAGTTTCTTTTCTCAAAGTATCTCATCCTGCGGAGGCGATTGACATTACTTATACCTGCCAGAGTGATATGAAATTCGAAGGTAATGGCAGTCAAATATTCACTGATGGCAGTAAAATGAATGGGAGTGTCGGCGCCGCCTATACATACTGGAGGTGGGAGAGAGGGACAAAGAAGATGCGCCTTGACGGCGGCTGCTCCGTCTTCCAAGCTGAGCTTTATGCTCTTAGTCAAGCAACAGAGCTTGTATATAAAGTACTATCGGACGAGACGGTAGCAGTTGTGAGTGACTCTAGGTCAGCACTGGACCTGATCAAGAATCCGGAATCTTTGCACCCCCTTGTGTTCCAGATCCGAGAAAACGTTACCAATGCTTGCAAGCAAGGCAAAAACATAAAGCTCTGCTGGGTGAAAGCCCACGCTGGAATCGCAGGTAACGAGAGAGCTGATGATTTGGCAAAGGCAGCAGCAAAAAATGATAAAGTGGCATCCCGATATGATAAAACTCCAATAACGCGAGTGAAAAGATTATTAAGAGAGAGAAGCATAGAAATCTGGGATAACAGATATAGAAAACAAACAGTAGGAACGGTTACAAAAAAGTTTCTTCCAAATGTAAATGACGCATATAAAATACTAAAAGAGATTAACATAACAAGTACACTTACCCAGGCGTTGACCGGACATGGGGGATTTGCGGCATACCTTCACCGCTTTAAGATAAAAGATAGCCCAATCTGTTCTTGTGGTGATGAATTGGAAACAGTGTTGCATCTGGTGCTGGAATGCCCAAGGTTTTACTCTTCGAGAAGCGACCTGGAAACTGAATTTAATATAAAATTAAGTGAAGAGAACTTACATGAGTGGTTCTCAGGAAAGGTACCAGACCGCGACTGGAGGAGTATATAAAAACAATAGTTAAATGTAGCAACAATAGAAACAAAACTTAAACAAGTAATAAAAGAAAATAGTAAGAAATCATGTATATAACAATTTATATGTTACATATAAATGAATATATATATAAACATACAGAAGTATCGCTACGTGTAAGAAAAGTATTAAAATAAATAAAAAAAAAAAAAATAATAACAAACAAAAATGTCAAAATATAACACAGGAGTAAGTGGTAGGAGTAAGTGGACAATCAGTGGTATAATAAATTAAAATTATATAATCTACTATATATATATATAGGAAGACAGTGAATATAAACCAGGATAAATAATAAATATAAAAATGAAAACTAAGGGCACCGATTATGTTGGTGGAATAAAAGTATAAAAAAACCTAACCTAACTCTAACTCTAACCTAACCTAACCTAACTTAACCTAACCTAACCTAACCTAACCTAACCTAACCTAACCTAACCCATTGCGGGGACGTGGGAAGAACATCTCCCTAACATGGGTGAAAGCCCACGCAGGTTTGGAGGGGAACGAGAGGGCGGACGAACTTGCAAAGGAGGCTGCAATTAAGACCAAGAGGACCCCCGACTACGATCGATGCCCTGTCTCGTTCGTCAAGCGACAAATCCGTTTGGAGTCGGTTGATGAATGGAACAGGAGGTATCGAGAGGGTGACACGGCTTCCGTCACCAAAGCCTTCTTCCCGGACGCGTCAGAAGCCTTCAGCGTAATTAAAACCTGGAGATGGACGCTCTGTCTGTGCAGGTGTTCACGGGCCACGGCGGTTTCTCCGAATACTTGAACCGCTTCAGGTGTAAAGAGAGCCTGTCGTGTGTCTGTGACGACACCATCAAGGAGGATATCTTGCACCTCATAACGGAGGTCCTGTCAACGCAGGGGAGAGGCTCAATGTTGAGAGCTACACAGGTTTAAAAGTAACAATAAATAACTTGCCAGTCCTTATCAGTAGCAGAGATTTTAGCCAGAAATTCCTGCATTTCTGCAAGCGTGTGGCGATAAAAGCTATACGACAAAATAAAACAAAATGAATGTATGAGTATGTAAGTATGTGTGTGAATCTTTAGTTATATATACTACATAGTAACTAAATTTAGAACTATATATATATTAAGTTTGACTAAGAAGAAATATATATAAGAGTAGAATACGATGTATACAGAGATAAGACTCGACTAAAAAATAGCGTAAGTGAATAATGCTAGAAATGAACAAAAAGTCCCTGAGTTATCATGTCAGGGTAATACATGCAAGGGCCCCAGAAATGAGGGCCTAAACAAAAAAAAAAAAAAACCTAACCTAACCTAACCTAACCTAACCTAACCTAACCCGCTTCTCCAGGATGCTGAGAACCTGGAAGCCCACGTCCAGGCGTTCGCCGACGACATCCTCGTAGTGGCAACGGCTCACGACACCCAAGATTTGAGCGCAAACTGTCTAGAGCCCTAGACTTAATATCTAAATGGGGAAAAATTACAAGATGCGCTTTGCCGCTCAGAAGACACACAGGCTATTCTCATCACCAGGAAACTCAAGTACCAGAGGCCAAAGGTGGTTTTGAGGGAACCGATATTCCACTTCTACTGGTAGCCTCAAAGTGAACTTTACAATAGACACGAACTTAAACTTTGGCCAACATATCGCTGAAAGGCATAATAAAGCCATCTCCATTTTCAACTGTTCCTTGTACGGCAAGCGCCAACTGGGGATTAAATAGCGACATTTTGCGCACCATCTATAGAGTGGTAGTTGAACCCACTCTGCTGTACGCGGCGAATGTCTGGGCGGAAGCCAGTAATAAAAAGAGGAACCGCAGGAAACTGGATAACATTACAAGAAGCTTTGCCATTAAGATAGCCAAGGCACATAGAACAACCTCCACAGTTGCCTCAACCACAATGGCCAATATCCTGCCCCTCGACCTACGCGCGGAAGAACAGGCAAAATTATTCCTCATAAAAAGAGGCAAAGATCTTTACGGACTCCCAGGCAGATCCCTGGAGAGCAGGGTACATCCACTCCAACTCCCACATCCAGCGCTAAGGAAATTTAGAGAGTTCCTGGAAATTAGAGAAGCCGGCGATCTCCAAAAGATCGACAAAGATGTAACCCAAATCTACACTGACGGGAGCAAAGTGGAAGGTAGAGTTGGGGCTGCGGTGTCGGTTTGGTGCGACGACTGCGAAAAGACCAGTTCCACCCTGGGTCTCTCCGACTACTGCAGCGTTTTCCAGGCAGAGTTGGCTGCGATAAGACGAGCACTGGGACTGGCTGAGAGAGGCCCTAAGAAACAAAATCGGATCTTGATACTCAGCGACTCCAGATCGGCCCTGCAGAGCATCTGCGACCCGACATCCTCCACCCCTTGGCCTACGAAATACGGGAAAAGATGGACAGCCTGGCTCTTAAGGGCCTTGAAATAAAACTGGCATGGATCAAGGCGCATGCTGGGTTACTGGGGAATGAAAGAGCGGACAAATTAGCGAAGACAGCAGCTCTACAACCAAAAAGGAAACCCTCGTACGACCACTTCCTGCCTCTCCTTCGCAAAGCGTACCATCAGAGAGGAAACGCTCACCATCTGGCAGGAACGTTTCATTTCATATAAGTCCAACATCGTTGTTCTTCGACGACATTAGGGTTGCGTACAGTGTCTTCAGGAGCATGGACCACTCCAATCTTAGATCTCAAATTTTACTGGTCATGGAGGGTCAAGGACTACCTCTACAATTCAAATTGGCGGATGATCCATTCTGTGCTTGCGATGGAGAGACTCCACGAGACAATCGCGCACGTCATAACCAAGTGCCCACGCTTCGCCATACTGCGTCTCAACTGCGAGCACAAAATGGACCATACCATCGCCGAGGACACCATAGTGCGAATAGTGCGGAATGAAGACACCCGCGACATCTTCATTAACTACTGCTTGACTGTAATGCGCCGAGTAGCAAAAAGCAAACGGGTCAACCGTAGTTAGTTAAAACGCTAATCCAAAAGTGAATTAAAATCCTTAAAGGAAAAATCCATCTGATCCTTAATCTAAATCTAGTCAAATCTAATTTTATTATCTATATTATTCATGATCAATTCTACCAATAATGCTTATCATTTTTATTCAATTGTAATTAATTAAACTAATCCTATTTATTGTCAATTGTTTATTGTTTATTTTAAATGTAATTACACCAACCCATTGGCCTTAGCCACTCAAATTAAAACTTTAATATTATTTTGCTCAATTTAACAAGCATTAATTTAGCCACACCACAGGCTATGATTTACTCTTACCTTTGCTAATATTAGCCTACCCATGAACTTGCGAACCCACGCCTCTGTTGTAATCGCAATAATTGTAATGGTTCCGAGTACTGCTGCTTGTCTCCTGCGTGAAACAGGCAGTCAAGAAAACTCGCAAACCAAAACCACTTATCCAATGCTACCTTCAGTCTATCTAGTGACAAGAGTAAATGTAATATAAATATTTGTAAATTAATTAATAACATTTAAATATAATTGTATTGTATCGAATTTTAATGTGTATAAAATATATCAAGCTACATAAATTATAGTTGCTATGTGCAAAATGTAATATAAATTGAATTTCTACTTGTAAAATATTGCTAAAAATTAAAGCTAATTGTAACGTCGGCCAAGATTGAATTAAAAAAAATAATAATAATAATAATAAACAAAAACACACTGAAAAAAAA
>JAGSMU010000380.1:0-69567 GCA_029286865.1 Teinopalpus imperialis | reverse complement strand
TTATTTCCCTTGATGATCCATTCTGTGCTTGCGATGGAGAGACTCCACGAGACAATCGCGCACGTCATAACCAAGTGCCCACGCTTCGCCATACTGCGTCTCAACTGCGAGCACAAAATGGACCATACCATCGCCGAGGACACCATAGTGCGAATAGTGCGGAATGAAGACACCCGCGACATCTTCATTAACTACTGCTTGACTGTAATGCGCCGAGTAGCAAAAAGCAAACGGGTCAACCGTAGTTAGTTAAAACGCTAATCCAAAAGTGAATTAAAATCCTTAAAGGAAAAATCCATCTGATCCTTAATCTAAATCTAGTCAAATCTAATTTTATTATCTATATTATTCATGATCAATTCTACCAATAATGCTTATCATTTTTATTCAATTGTAATTAATTAAACTAATCCTATTTATTGTCAATTGTTTATTGTTTATTTTAAATGTAATTACACCAACCCATTGGCCTTAGCCACTCAAATTAAAACTTTAATATTATTTTGCTCAATTTAACAAGCATTAATTTAGCCACACCACAGGCTATGATTTACTCTTACCTTTGCTAATATTAGCCTACCCATGAACTTGCGAACCCACGCCTCTGTTGTAATCGCAATAATTGTAATGGTTCCGAGTACTGCTGCTTGTCTCCTGCGTGAAACAGGCAGTCAAGAAAACTCGCAAACCAAAACCACTTATCCAATGCTACCTTCAGTCTATCTAGTGACAAGAGTAAATGTAATATAAATATTTGTAAATTAATTAATAACATTTAAATATAATTGTATTGTATCGAATTTTAATGTGTATAAAATATATCAAGCTACATAAATTATAGTTGCTATGTGCAAAAATGTAATATAAATTGAATTTCTACTTGTAAAATATTGCTAAAAATTAAAGCTAATTGTAACGTCGGCCAAGATTGAATTAAAAAAAATAATAATAATAATAATAAACAAAAACACACTGAAAAAAAATTATTTCCCTTGTCTTTAATCCCTCTTCTTTAGCGGCCACCAACGCCATTTCTGGGCCTTTGCAAGGCCGACGAAGTCTCCAGTTGCTGAGGCCTGCCCGACCCCTTCCTTGGCAGTCGCAGTTATGCCCCTGCCGTATCTTTCCCTCCTGGCCCACTCCCAGACCAACATCATCTGCGTCCTTAGAAGGACAAACTCTAACCTAACCTAACCTAACCTAACCTTAACCTAACCTAACCTAACCTAACCTAACCTAACCTAACCCAACCTAACCTAACCTTTTTTTTTTTTCGTGGGGAAATGTTTGATGCATACCGCCCCTGCGGGGACGAGGGCGGGCTATGGGCCGGACTCTGCACCGACTAAAACCCTACGGTGTTCCTTCACTCCACCCAGTGCTGTGTGCATGCGGGTAATGCTGTGAGCATTCTTCCGCGTGCAATAGCTGGTGGCGGCTGCCAGTGGCCTCGGCAGATTTGACCCGTGTTGAGAGCGCAAGGGAACACCGGGCGCGCTCTCACCTCGCTGGACTCATACGAGCGACATACTTCCCCGAGTCCATCACTGAGTCGTAAGGGGAATCGCATGCCTACGCCCTCTTCCTGCGGCGGCTGTGAGTGGTCCCGGGGTCGGGACGGTTCCTCCATCGGCTGACTGGTCGGTTGCCGTGGTGGCAACGGGCGGACCGGCCTTTTCCCGCTCTTTGATTGCGCAGAGCAGGCCTTCCTCCCATCCTGTGGTCCGCTGGTTTCTTCGCGGCGACGCACACGGCACAACGCGGGTGGCGGAGCACTGCACCGCCTTGTGGCCAGGCTGACCACAGCGAAAGCAGAGCTCCCGCCTCCACTGCAGCGTCGCACTGAGTTCACGTACCGCTTCAAGACATCGGAAGCACCTCAGAGGTGAGGGCTCCACCAGCTTGACCGCGGACGCCACCCAGGATACCATATATGTTCTCCCGTCGGCTGCCACCTTTGGCGGCAGCCACGGGGCACCGGACCCAGGCTATCCCAAGGCCTGCGGGATACCGCAGGATCTCGCTGCACTTCACAGCTTCCTTGGGACAGCCGCCAGCCTTGTCACAGCCGCCACTACTTCCTCTGCTGTGGTTGAGTCATCCGCACCGAGACCTTGATCTCAGCAGTCTTCGCCGGTCTGGATACCCGCACTCGCTTGCCCGCCGCTGCTAGCACTTCGCTCAGTTTTTAGCGAGGGCGTCCGGCTCATCGCTGTTCGCGCCAGGATCTCGAACATTCGAGCCCCCGTGGCGCAGATGCGGGAATCGCATCTCAGTTATACCGAGGGCGGCGAGGTTAATCTCGCCTCGCCCCGGTAATAACTTCGATGTAGGTGACTCCTGCAGCCGCTGCCTCCGGCTCCAGGGTCACTACCACAGCAGAGCTTCGCGGAGTCGCACCTGACCGCCTCGGCTTGCCAACACCTGCTGCCTTCCCTCCCTTGCCTTTATGTCCCTTCCCAACTACCGTGGTCCAGGGCTCGTCCATGGACTGAGGTGCTGGCGGCAGGGGTCGGGCCCTTCTTCTTCTTGCCCTGGCTAGCGGGCCTGCCTCTTCCTTAGGCGTTTCGGGGCCGTGGCACCTGCAGCGACAGCCGGTTTTACACCAGCCGCCTTGACAGGCGGTTTTTCGACAACCGGTGCCTGGCAGGTGCAGGGCAGGACGGGACAGGCACTGCCTCTGGTCTCCCATTCAAGCCGCCAGTGGAGGGCGAAGGCGCTTCGCGAGACGATCCTCCAGCGTTGCGAATCTGGCGTTGATCATTGACCCTACCTGGTCAATGATCGAACGCACGAGCTCCTCCCGCTCCGCCCTCGATGTGTTGGTTTGGCGCGTGTCCACCTGCATCCGCAGGTATGCCACCTCCTTCCTGTTCCGACACCTCGCCTTGAGGCGAGCGTTGTCCGCCCGCAGCTCGTCGTCTCCTCTGAGGTACAGCGGCGCTGCAGAGTCTTAACCTAACCTAACCTAACCTTTTTTCGTGGGAAATGCTTCATTTACCGCCCCCGCGGGGACGAGGCGGGTTATGTCGGACTCGCACCGACTAAAACCCCACGGTGTTCCATCGCTCCACCTAGTGCTGTGCATGCGGGTACGCTGTGAGCATTCTTCCGCGTGCACAGCTGGTGGCGGCCAGTTGTGTGGCCTCGGCATACTTGTTCAGTGCTGAGAGCGCGCGGAACACCGGGCGCGCTCTCACCTCGCTGACTCATACGAGCAACAGACTTCCCGAGTCCATCACCGAGTCGCAAGGGGGAATCGAGTATGCCTACGCTCTCCTCATCCCCTGCGGCGGCTGTGAGTGGTCCTGGGTCGTGGGACGGTTCCTCCTCCATCGGCTGGCTGGTCGGTTGCCGAGGTGGCACGGGCGGACCGGCCTTTTCCCGCTCTTTGACTGCGCAGTGCAGGCCTTCCTCCCATCCTGTGGTCCGCTGGTTTTGATGGCGACGCACAATAACACAACGCGGGCGGCGGAACACTGCGCCGCTTTGTGGCCAGGCTGACCACAGCGGAAGCAGAGCTCCCCGGTCGACCGCGGCGCCGCACTGAGCCCCGCTAATGACCCGCTTCAAGGCATCGGAAGCACCTCAGAGGTGAGGGCTCCACCAGCTTGACTGCGGATGCCACCCAGATACCATAAGGCCCGTCGGCTGCCACCTTTGGCGGCAGCCACGGGGCACCGGACCCAGGCCATCCCAAGCGCCCGTGGGATACCGCAGGATCTCGCTGCACTTCACAGCGTCCTGGGACAGCCGCCAGCCTTCGTCACAGCCGCCACTACTTCCTCTGCTGTGGCAGAGTCATCCAGACCGGAGACCTTGATCTCAGCTGCTGTCTTCGCCGGTCTGGATACCCGCACTGCTGTTCGCCACAAGAGCACCGCTCAGCTTTTGTGCGAGGGCGTCCGCCTTTAGTCACAGCCTGCGCCAGGATCTCGAACATTCGAGCCCCGTGGCACAGATACGGAACCGCATTTCAGTTATACCGAGGGGAGGCGAGGCTGATCTTCGCCTTCGCTTCGGTAATAACATCGATGTAGGTGACGCCCGCCGCCGAAGCCTCCGGCTCCAGGGTCACCACCACAGCAGAGGATCTAGGCGGCAATTTCACCGCCTTCTTTGCGGGTTTGCCAACACTTTGACCACTTTCCCACCCTTGCTTTCAGCCCTTTCTCTTTCACCACCGTAGTCCACGGTTCGTCTGTGGACTGTGGTGCTGGTGGCAGAGGATGGGCCTCAGCTGCCGTCTTCTGGCTCCGCTTTTGGGGCCCGCTCCGCTTTCCCTTTAGGTGCTGCTGGGCAGCGGCATCTGCAGCGACAGCCGGTTTAATACTCAGCCGCCTTGACAGGCGGTTTTGCGACAACCGGTGCCTGGGCAGGTGCAGGGCAGGACAAGGACCGGGCACTGCCTCCGGTCTCCTATCCGCCGCCAGTGGAGGGCGAAGGCGCTTCTCGGGCAGGAGACGATCCTCCAGCGCCGTGAATCTGGAGGCTGATCATTGACCCTACCTGGTCAATGATCGAACGCACGAGCTCCCGCCCGCCCTCTGTGTGCTGGCTTGGCGCGAGTCCACCGCATCCGCAGGCGCCACCTTCCTCACTCCGGACACTTCGCCTGAGGCGAGCGTTGTCCGCCTGCAACTTCGTCGTCTCCTCTGAGGTACAGCGGCGCTGCAGAGTCTTAGTGCCCCCACTAACGGTCTCTTGCAGCCTCTTTCAGCGCCTTCACCCAGATGCCCCCAGGTTCTTAGACCTTGTGAACCTAACCTTTTTTTTTTTCGTGGGGAAATGCCTACGCATACCCGCCCCGGCGTCGAGGGCGGTTATGTCGGACTCGCACCGACTAAAACCCCACGGTGTTCTTCGCTCCACCCAAGTACTGTGCATGCGGGTACGCTGTGAGCATTCTTCCGCGTGCACAGCTGGTGGCGGCTCGCTATTGCGGGCCCCGGCAGTTGATCTGCTGAGAGCGCGCGGGAACACCGGGCGCGCTCTCACCTCGTTGACTTGTATTGAGCGACAGACCTCCCCGTGTCCATCGCTCGAGTCGTAAGGGCGGAATTGAGTAATTCTACGCTCTCTCCTTTCCCCTGCGGCGGCTGTGGAGTGGTCCCAGGGTCATGGGACGCTTCCTCCTCCATCGGCTGGCTGGTCGGTTGCCGAGGTGGCAACGGGCGGACCGGCCTTTCCCGGCCTTGGAAGGCGCGTTACAAGCCTTCCCCCATTCTGTGGTCCGCCGGTTTCTTTGCGGCAACGCACACGGCACAACGCGGGTAGCGGAGCACTGCGCCGCCTTATGGCCAGGCTGGCCACAGCGGCAACACAGCTCCCCCGGTCGATCGGTGCGTCGCACTGAGCCCTCACGTGTCCCGCCTCAAACAGCGGAAACACCTAAGAGGTGAGGGCTCTACGAGCTTCACCTCGGCCACCACCCACGAGACCATCAGACGTCCTGCGGCAGCCACCTTTTGGCAGCAGCCACGGACACCGAACCCAGGCTATCTCGAGGCCCGCGGGATACCGCAGGACCCGCTGGCGACTTAATGGTGTCCCTGGGACAGTCACCAGCCAGCGATACAGCCGCCACCACATCCTCCACAGAGGCCGAATCATCTAGACCGGACACCTTGACTTCGGCTGTCTTAGCCGGTCTAGACACCCGGACCCCTTTGCCCGCTGCGGTGAACACCTCCTCAACCTTTGGCGAGGGCGTCCGCCTTGTTCTCGCTAAAGTCCGCGCCGGGGATCTCGAACATACGAGCCCCCGTGGCGCAGATTCGGAAACGCATCTCGGTTATACCGAGGGCAGCGAGGTTTATTTTCGCCTTCGCCTCGGTAATCACCTCAATGTATGTGACGCCCGCTGCCACAGCCTCCGGCTGCAGGGTCACTACCACAGCGGACGATCGCGGAGTCGCAATCTTTACCGCCCTCTTCTTTGTGGTTCGCTGGGACCCTTTGCCGCCTTTCCGCCCTGCTTCTTGGGTCCCTTCCTCTTCACCACCGTTGTCCATGGTTGATCCTTAGACTGCGGCGCTGGTGGCAGAGGTCGGGACTCTGTTACCATCTTTTGTCCTTCCTTCGCGGCCTTGCTCCGCCCCTCCTTGGGATGCTTCTGGGCCACAGAAGACCACTGCAGCCGGCGGCTTAACAAGCAGCCTTGACAGGCGGCTTTGCGGGAGCCGGTGCCTGGGGAAGGCGAAGGGCTGATGGTGGACCGGCACCGCCTCTGGTCTCTTGTCCGCTGCCAGTGAGGGGCGAAGACGCTTCTCTGGAAGGAGACGGTCCTCCGCGGCGAACCTGGCGCTGATCATTGACCCCACCTGGTCAATGATCGAGCGCACGAGCTCTTCCTTTGCCCGATTCCTCGACGCTGGTTGGGCCGTTCCACCTGCATCTGCAGATGAGCCACCTCCTTCCTGGAGTTGCGACACTTCGCCTTGGAGGCGAGCGTTATCAGTTTGGTAGCCTCGTCTTCGTCCGAGGTACAGCGTCGCTGCAGAGTCTTGGCGGCCTCGCTGACATTCTCCGCAGCCTCCTTTTAGCGCCTTCACCCATATGCCTTTAAGGTTTTTGGACCTTGTGGCAACCATGGTGATGACGCCTACACCGTCCTCGATCCTCTTTCAAGCTCCGTCGCTGTCTCGAAGTCGCCATCGTTGGACGACGACTCCGACAGGGTTGACTTCCTGACGGCGCGGAGCTGACGAGACGATGATGCGATCTCCGCCTCCGCCTCCAACCTCAATTCCGCTTCCTTCGCGGCCACCAACTCCATTTTGGCCCGGGCAAGGCCGACGTACTCCCTGTCGTCGGAGGTCGTCCTTCACTTTTGCCGACGCCGTAATGCCCTGGCTGTTTGTTCCATCCAGGCCCGTTACAGGACCAGCACTAATACCTGCGTCCTTAGAAGGACGTTTTCCCACTTCTTCTCTCGTCGAATGACTCTACGCTGAGCATAGAGTCGCTCGTATCGTCGTCGCTATCCACAATGCATCTTGTTTTTGTATTAGATTTGCTCATTTTGTTCCCACGTTTTTGGACGAAATAACAGGTCGACCTCGGGTTACGCCTTCCGAGGGCAAGACTACATACCGCGGGGGGCGTCCGGTACCCACAGGTTTTTAAGACTTCGCTGTCTGATTTTTTATAGAGATTTACTCCTCGCGGGCCGGCCGGTTAAGGCAAGCCCTCCGCTCCGCTGCACTTCGACGTACCCCATAATCGTCAACGCTGGGGTCTTTGAAGAGAGTACAGCGGGCTACGGCGTGCTGGGAGAGCCGACGTAACTCCCCAGTTTTGACGGTTGAGTGCCCGGCGGCAGTGTGAGTGCACACCGAGCCCGTCCTCCACTATGAGCATTAGGCACTGGAAACGAAATATCGTTACCAGTTCCCAACACTCACCATCATTTGTTGCCTTTCCCCGGATACTTTGATCAAGGAGAAATGCAATTTACGTTGCATTGGCACTGAGGACGACGTATCGTCACCAGTGCCCAATGCTATCATCGTTCGGTTGCCTTTCCTCCGATATGGAAATCAAAAGGAAATGCAACCCCTGCCACCCGCTGTGCCTCCGCTTATCAGAGGGACACGCAGAGAAGCTTATCCCCCTGTCAGAACATTCGCCACTGGCAACAACGTATCATCACCAGTGCCCAGGGTGCACTGTCCCGGCGTTGCCTTTCCCCCGGATACAATAGTATCAAAGGGAAATTCAACGACAGGCACTCGAGGAGGTTTTCTGACGTGGCACCCCATTGTGAACCTAACCTAACCTAACCTAACCTAACCTAACCTAACCTAACCTAACCTAACCTAACCTAACCCAACCTAACCTAACCTAACCTAACCTAACTTGTCCTTAACTTTTTGTTATCGGGGAAATCTTCGAAAGATACCCTGCCTCCTGGGGTGAGACAGGGTTATGTGGGACTTGTAACCACTAAAACCCTCCCCGGTGGTCATCCTCAGTGCATTTAGAGGGGCTCCGATTCCATAGAACGCACCGGTGCCCTCTGCACGGTGCCTGAGCACATCCCTGGGGAGGAAAAAAAAAAAAAAAAAAAAAAAAAACCTCCCCTAGCACTCCTCGGTGCTACGGCAACTCGAGACCACCTGAGTTGCCGTCCTTCCTGGGTCCGCTTCCCGGGTGGTCAGAGCCCCCACCCTGATCACCCGCGAACGCGAAGTCCCCTTTAGTCGCCTTGTACGACAGGCAGGCACCTTTTTAGCCCTATTCTATGCCTGGACTAAAGGGCTGACGGACCGGTGCGTCCGTTGCCACCGCCGCCCCCCGGCGTCGTTGTGCCCGAGCGGGATCGGCCTCTCCCGATCACGCTTCGGCGGTCTCCCTTCTGTACCATGACGGTTTCACAGAAGGAGACCAGCGCCTTCCACGCGCCTTTATCCGCCAGCGCAGCCGCTACTGCGACTGGCGGAGAGAGATCTTGCCTGATCCTCTGGACCAGGATCCGTCGCTCGACTCCCACGCAGGGCACCTGGCGAGCGTGTGATGTGCGGAATCCCGGTCCCCACCACAGTGGTGGCATTGCGTTGTCGATCTGCGTCCGTCTGTTCAGGTACTCACCGAAACACCCGTGCCCGGTGAGTACCTGCGTCAGTCGGTAGGTGACGTGCGCCTCTTCCCCGCTCGCAGCCAGGCTTCGAAGCTCGGCAAGAGCGCGCTGACCGTGCGCTGGCGAGAGAAACGAGGCCTGGAGCCCTCTCGCCACACCCGCAGTGCCCGTCTGCGCTCCTGCCTGCACCTCGCCCGCATCCAGGGGCTCGGCTTCCTCCTGGGAAGACGAAGGCGGGCATACACCCGCGCATCCATCTCCGCCAAGATGTCCAAAGGTGGAAACCGAGCTAGACAGTGGCCGCCTCGAAAGATATCGTACGATATCCTCGTGCGATCCTGATGGCCATCTTTCGCTGCAGGCTATTGAGCTTAGCTCTGCAGCCACGGACGCCCGTGAGTCGATGGGACCATACGGGCGCCCTGTAGAGGGCCATCGATCGCACGACCCCGCGTAGAGGCGGCGGACTCCTTCCCTGGGGCCCTGAGATTGGGTAGCAACCGGTGCATGGCACCCACTACCCTCTCGATCTTGGGGACCAGGCGGTCGAAGTGCTCCTCGACTTCAGCGACCGTCCAGGATGAGACCGAGATATTTCATCACCGGTCCCACCCGGACTTGCACGTCACCAACGCGAACCGACAAGCTGCGGTTCCTCCTCTGGGGAGTTTGTGGAACCAAAGCGCCTCGGTCTTATGAGGCGCTATCCGAAGACCCAGCTCGTGGATTTTATCCACGACGCATGCCACCCCAAGCTCAGCAAGCCGGATGGTGCTTTCGAAGCCAACCCGTCATTGGGTAATTGTGCGTCATCTGCATAGCAGACGACACTAACACCGACGGGGAGATCGACCCGCAGGACTGGCGGTCGTACGCGAGGTTCCACAATTGCGGACCCAACACGGATCCTTGTGGAACCCCGCAGTTCACCTCCCTCAGGTGGACAGACGCGTCCCGACCCACGTACCGGATGCACCTGTCGTGCAAGTACGCCCCAGCGATGCGCAGCAGGTAGGAGGCACGCGATGGTATGCCAGAGCCTCCTAATGGTTCCCCAGGGCAGCGAATTAAAGGCATTGACTATGTCAAGATTGACCGCCAATGCCACACCGCCCCGTAACGCCCGCTGCGATCGCTCTCGGACGCGAAGGATCGCGTCCGCAGTCGATCGCGCCTGCCGAAAGCCGAATTGGCTGTCCGACAGGTCGGGGCCCACTTGACGCAGGTGCGTAGTTGAGGCGGGCGGCAATTATCCTTTCGAACAATTTGCCCGCCTCATCTAGCAAACAAATGGGTCGGTACGCGGAGGGAGATTCAGCGATCCTGCCATCTTCCTCAAGAGCACCATCCTGCCTCTTCCAGGCTGAGGGAAGACACCGATATTCTGTAGCAGCTGTTGAACAGCTGTCTCAGTCTTCCCGCAGCCCGGCGGCGAGAGCGATCACCCAGGCCCGACCAGGAATTCCGCCAGGGCCTGGGGCCGTATTTTCTCCGAGGCGCCTCACGGCTCGGTCCAACTCCTCGTTGGTCACCCCCAACTCATCAGACCACGCGACCGTCTGATCGCAATGTTGAGGGTGCGGGGCTGTCCTGACCCTAGGGAAGAGAGTGTCCACAACTCTTCCAACGAAAGTAGGGTCCAGGGTTTCCGTCAAAGGAGGGACCCATGATCGGAGCTTGCCTAGTACGATTTTGTACGGCCGCCCCCATGGGTCCCTGTTCAGCCCCTCGAGGAGTTCGCTCCAGGACCGAGACCTAGCATCCTCGATTGCGAGTTGAGCGCTTTGTGGCGCCTCTATACAGCTCGTACGCTCTCGCCTTTTCATCGGCAGTGGCTTGCCTTCTTCTGCGGGTTTCAGGTACTGGCGTCGGGCCCGCAAACAGTCCCTGCGCAACTGTGCTATGGCTTCCGACCACCAGTACACCGCCCGAAGCTTGGGAGACCCGGTCCGAGGCATCGACACGTCGCAAATTGACGTCATCGTAGCCCGGAACCAGGTCGCTTCACTTTCGGGATCGGGCAAGACCCCTTGGGCTGGGTCCCTGTCCAGGCCGCACGATGGCTGCGGCTTCGAGCATATCTATGTCGAGCCGCTTGAGGGACCATCGCCGCGGAGGGCCGCTACTGCGTTGGCGGCGGGTAGCACCGTCGGGAGAGCTGAGCGCCACATCGAGAACGATGTGGCGGTGGTCAGACAGAGTGACCACGTCTTCCGCCACTCTCCATCCCGACACCATGCGAGTGGCAGAGGGAGTCGCCCACGACAGGTCGACAATCGACTCCCCCTGCCACCGCACGCAGGTGCTAATGGACCCCCGATTCAAAAGTCGGAGGTCGAGTCCCGCCGAACCTAACCTAACCTAACCTAACCTAACCTAATCCCAACTTAACCTAACCTAACCTAACCTAACCTAACCTAACCTAACCTAACCTAACCTAACCTAACCTAACCTAACCTAACCTAACCAGTCTCGCGCTCGCGCTCGCACCGTACGCAGCGTTACTGAAGCGCTCCGTGTTTAAAAATCACGAAAGTGGGAAATGTTTAGTGAAAACAGACGTATTATATATTAAAAGACGCAGAAAAGTGTGAACAATGTGATGGTGTAGTTTTTATTAACAATTTATTTACTTTTAAACCCATTTTTGGGCAAAAACTGTTTTTAAAACAATAATTGTGCGGAGTTGAAACTTCAAACGCGCGGCACTCCATCTGTCGCGATGACTTCTATATTTTTGTGCTTTGGATAGACCACCCACCTATCCTTCTGTGTGTCAAATTTCAGATTTTTCTGAACAATAGTTTTTAAGTTACAGACTATTTTTCGTTAATAGGACCTTACAGTTTACGTAATTTTAAATCTTCTTAAGACTTTTTTGTTTATTAGTATTAGTGTTTAATTCTAGTTTTAAAGTGCAGTGAGGACACAAAAATAGTTTATATTATAAAACTTTTACATTAGGGGCCGCTATCCCCGCAAATTAATGTTTTAAGCGATAGCGATGTCGAGTAAGACGACAGCAGCGGATAATCCTCTCTCGCCCTACCGGCGGGGTGGAGGAAGTCAGCGATGTAGACATCGTTTTAAGCGTTGTCTACAAACTCACCGAATGGTTAACAAAGCCGTGACTGAGGGTAACCAGTCACGGCAGCGAACAAGCGTCTCATTACTTTGGCCGCGACGGAGATTCGTCGATGCGGCCACAAGTTGGCTAGCATCACTCCTGATGCAGCAACTACACCTGCGATCACACCCATCGACAGCGATTTAAAGGCTGACATCGTGGCCTGTGTACGTGACGAGATGGCCAAATTTAAGGGGCAGATCTCAGCGCAGCTCCAGCAGACTCGCACCACGTCATACTCTCAGGCCGCAATGACCGGCCGCACTCCAGCGACTCAGGGCGGTGGCACCACAGCTTCGGCCACGCCTGCACCACCACCTGCGACCAAGCCTGCCATCATCGTGAGCACGGTGGCTGAGACTAAGACCAGGCAAGAGGTGATACAAGCCTTCAAGAAGAGCATCACGTACCGCGAATCATCATACGCACCGGCACGCATTCAAGCTGTGTCGAATAATAAATTGCGGATCGAATTTGACACCACGACCCAGCGGGATGACACATTGCAGAGATTAAAAACACGATCAGAGATTAAGGCTGAACCTGTCCGCAGACTTAAGCCTATGATCATATTGAAAGGCGTCTCAAAAGACACTCCTGCTGAAGATCTCGTCGCCATCATCAAGGTTCAAAACACTGAACTCGGCGAGATAATCGGCAGTGAACCTGAGAATTTAAAACTACGATTCAAGCGCAATAATAAGAACCAGAACTTATACAACGCAGTTCTGTTAGCGGAACCGAAGGTGTACCGGAAAATGGTGGATATGGCAAGGATTGCCGTAGACCATCAGAAGATCCACGTTGCTAGCTTCTCTCCATTCCTCCAGTGCCATAAATGCCTTCAATTCGGGCATATGCGTTCCCACTGTACAGCGGTCGTGAGCCCTTGCTCCCATTGTTCAAGCACCGACCATCAAGTCGCTGAGTGCCCAAGTAAAGACACTCCAAATACAGCGAAATGTTTTAATTGTGTTGCGCATAATGAAAAGTTCAAAACAAAAAATGATATAAATCACACCGCGAACTCAATGTCCTGCCCACGCTTGCGAGCCATGAGAGAGAGAGTCGACAACAGAGTAGACTACGGAGCGTAGCTCCTCTCTCTCACGGTCAGTGACGATTGGAGCAGTTTTTCAACTTTTACATCTAAATTTTTACCATTTTAATATAACTGTTATATACTATCTTTATATCTACAAGTCATGTCATTCATCATACATTAAATTGCCTCAATTAACCATGTTAAATTTGTGTCATGTACGTGCCGCCGCCCTTCCCGGGTTGCGAACGGTGCACCATATCTAACGGCTAGCACCGCTGAGCATGCGGGAGCGGCCACGGCACCGTTTAAATTTTTATTTGTTTACATTTTTACTTTCACAACCGACTGCGCGCTGCGTCGCCCCCGCCCCGCCCCGCTCCCCGCGCATTCCGCGAAGGGACCGGGGCCTCTAGCGGTGTCTATTTTTAGATGCGGCGACGCAGTTCAATTGTTTATGCAATCTTAGTAATAATTTCTTTCTTTATTGTAATTACTTTTTAAAAATCCTTATGATAGGTCTAGCTCTAAGAAATTAGTACTAATATAGAATAGATACTTGTATTCAAAAGAATTGTTGTTGGTCTTTTTGCTTATTATTTTGTATTATAATATTTATGTTTATTTTCATTTACGAACATGCTATCTTTCATTTATTAAATTATATAAGGCCAGCCTTGCAAGCACCTCAATTAATCACGTTAAATTTGTGTCTAAGTACGTGTCGCCACCCTTCCCGGGTTGCGAACGGTGCATCGTATCTCATGGCGAGCACCGCTGAGCACGCGGGATCGGCCACGGCACCATTTAAACTTTCTATCGCTCAGCCTTTATTTGTTTACATTCACATTCTCAAAACCGACGGCGCGCTGCGTCGCCCTCTGCCTTCGCTCCTGCCTTCGCGCCCGCCGCGAAGGGACCGTGACCTCGAGCGATGTCTATTTTTAGATGCGGCGACGCAGTCCAATTGTTAATGTTTTCGTAGTTTTTATTTCTTTTTGTCATTCCTTTACAAAATCCTAAGATAGGTCTAGCTTTAAGAAATTAGCACTAATTTAGAATAGACACTTGCATACAAATAGATAATTGTTCTTTTTGTATTTTATAATGTCGTCATATATTTATGTTTATTTTCATTTTTATTTTTATCATGTTATTTACCATTAATTAAATTGTAGTAGGCCAGATTTGTAAATACCTCAATTATTTAATTATGTCAAACTCGTGTTTAAGATATGGCACATGCCGCCGACATTCCCGGGCTGCGAACGATGCCCGTAATTAAATGCGAGCATCGCGGCTCGGGAGTGGCCGTGGCATATTTTAAATTGTTTAACGCTTTTTACAAATTATTTCAAATCTCATTCCCACAACCGATAGCGCTGCACCCTCGCACCTGGCCCTGCTCCTCGCGCATTCCGCGAAGGGACCGGGGCCTCAAGCGGTGTCTATTTTTAGATGCGGCGACGCGGTTCAATTGTTTAAATTAACGCATTTATTATTTCTGTTGTTCTTTTTCATAATCCTAAAAATAGTTCTAGCTTTAAGTAATTAGCATTAATATAGAAGAGATACCTGTATATAAAATGATTGTTCTTTGCTCTATATAACGCTGTCATATACTCATGTTTATCGTTGCGATCATGCTATTTTTCATTTATTAATTTGTATTATGCCAGCTCTGTAAATACCGCAATTAATTAATTACGTTCATTTGTGTTTAAGCATATGCCGACGCCCTTCCCGGAATGCGAACGGTGCATCGTATCTAACGGCGAGCACCGCTGAGCATGCGGGAGTGGTCTCGGCACAGTTCGAGCTATCCGTCGATCCTTTAAATTTATTTAAATTTGTCTCACAAACCGACAGCGCACCGCGCCCCCCGCGCCGCGCCTCGCTCCCCGAGCGTGCGCCGGCGGCGGAGAAAGCGTGGCCTTGTCACGCCGGTTCTATTTTTAGCCACGGTTAAGCGCTTGCATGTGTGCGTTTAATTTTTTGTATAAGGAGTATTGTTTATATTATTCGTTGCGTGTATACATCTTTCATGTAAAATTATTCATTCTAAGTAAAATTATAGTGTAAGAATAGGTTAAAACATTTGATTTAATATTTGTATATGTAATCAATATTTAAGATATGTAACTTTCTGTGTTAGTTATAAGATTATTTAGTCGAGCGCCTCGAGACTCGAGAATTCGGGTAATGCGGTTTCAATAGAAGTCGTATTCTCAATTTAGCGATACATTAGTTTCTTTATTCGGGACACAACTTATATATATATTTGCTTATTCAATAATTAACTTAACTGTACAGTACTTCTGTATGGTTTATGGGTATGAGACTAGGTAGTACAACCTGTATCAATTAGCAGCTGTACACCCTACGTCTCAAAGAATCAATAGTTATGATATTATTTTTTTATGTAATTACTGTAAAGCCAACTTTTATTATATACGTGTAAAATTAGTCTATAAACGGCCATCGGGGAAAGTAAAATCCCTGGTGGAATATATGGGGATATAACCTAGGCAGAAACGTATCAAATAGCGTTCTGCCAGAAAACATACTCCCCAAGTAAGCGAAATAATCAGATAATCTCACATATAAACATATTATTCAACAAGAATTAAAATTGCTCCAATATGATTAAACATAAGATTAAAAAAAAAAAAAAAAAAACCTAACCTAACTCTAACTTCAATCCTAACTTAACTCTAACCTAACTCAACCTAACCTAATCCTAAATCCTAACCTAACCTAACCTAATCCCAACCTAACCTAAATCTAACCTAACTCAACCTAACCTAACCTAACCTAACCTAACCTAACCTAACCTAACCTAACTCTAACCTAATCCCAACCTAACCTAACCTAACTCTAACTCTAACCTAACCTAACTCCAATCCCAACTCTAACCTAACTCCAACCTAACCTAACCTAACCTAACCTAACCTAATCCCAATCCTAACTCCCAATCCTAACCTAACTCCAACTCCAACTCTAACCTAACTCTAACTCTAACCTAACCTAACCTAACCTAACCTAACCTAACCTAACCTAACTCTAACCTAATCCCAACTCTAATCCTAACCTAACTCCAATCCCAACTCTAACCTAACTCTAACCTAACCTAACCTAATCCCAACTCTAACCTAACTCTAACCTAACTCTAACCTAATCCCAACTCTAACTCTAACCTAACCTAATCCTAACCTAATCCTAACTTAACCTAACCTAACCTAACTCTAACTCTAACCTAACTCTAATCCTAACCTAACCTTAACCCAACCTAACCTAACCCAACCTAACTCCAATCCTAACCTAACCTAACCTAACCTAACCTAACCTAACCTAACCTAACCTAACCTAACTCTAACCTAACCTAACTCTAACCTAACTCTAACCTAACCTAAATCTAACCTAACTCTTAACCTAACCTAACCTAACCTAACCCAACCTAACCTAACCTAACCTAACCTAACTCTAACCCAACTCTAACTCTAACCTAACCTAACTCTAACCTAACCTAACTCCCAATCCCAACCTAACCTAACTCCAACCTAACCCAACCCAACCTAACCCAATCCCAACCTAACCTAACCTAACCCAACCTAACCTAACCTAACTCCAACTCCAATCCCAACCTAACCTAACCTAACTCTAACTCTAACTTCCAACTCTAACCTAACTCAACCTAACCTAACCTAACCTAACCTAACCTAACCTAACTCAACCTAACCTAACCTAACCTAACCTAACCTAACCTAACCTAACCTAACCTAACCACCTATATCCTCGCGTTATTAAGTCCATAGCATCTCCAATTTGTATTTTCTTGTAGTATTTGTGTAGTCTAATCATTAGACACCGTTCTCGTGCCGTATTCAGGCCATTTCTAGTTTTAATCACTCACCTTTAGTTTTCATACTTACGTAATTTTAATCGCATTCTAAAATTTTTTGTTTCTTCCTTTTCTGTGCTGTTTTTGCTCTCGGCCGGTCAGTCCCGGCCCGCAACCATCGAATCAGGCAAAACCTGTAAGAAAAACGCACAGAATTAGCGAAAAATCGACTTTTTCTTTGAAACCGAGGTATAGTGGTAAAGCCCTGTTTTATAGGAATTCACCTATATCCTCGCGTTATTAAGTCCATAGCATCTCCAATTTGTTTTTTCTTGTAGTATTTGTGTAGTCTAATCATTAGACACCGTTCTCGTGCCGTATTCAGGCCAATTCTAGTTTTAATCACTCACCTTTAGTTTTCATACTTACGTAATTTTAATCGCATTCTAAAATTTTTTGTTTCTTCCTTTTCTGTGCTGTTTTTGCTCGGCCGGTCAGTCCCGGCCCGCAACCATCGAATCAGGCAAAACCTGTAAGAAAACGCACAGAATTAGCGAAAAATCGACTTTTTCTTTGGAAACCGAGGTATAGTGGTAAAGCCCTGTTTTATAGAATTCACCTATATCCTCGCGTTATTAAGTCCATAGCATCTCCAATTTGTATTTTCTTGTAGTATTTGTGTAGTCTAATCATTAGACACCGTTCTCGTGCCGTATTCAGGCCATTTCTAGTTTTAATCACTCACCTTTAGTTTTCATACTTACGTAATTTTAATCGCATTCTAAAATTTTTGTTTCTTCCTTTTCTGTGCTGTTTTGCTCGGCCGGTCAGTCCCGCCCGCAACCATCGAATCAGGCAAAACCTGTAAGAAAACGCACAGAATTAGCGAAAAATCGACTTTTTCTTTGAAACCGAGGTATAGTGGTAAAGCCCTGTTTTATAGAATTCACCTATATCCTCGCGTTATTAAGTCCATAGCATCTCCAATTTGTATTTTCTGTAGTATTTGTGTAGTCTAATCATTAGACACCGTTCTCGTGCCGTATTCAGGCCATTTCTAGTTTTAATCACTCACCTTTAGTTTTCATACTTACGTAATTTTAATCGCATTCTAAAATTTTTTGTTTCTTCCTTTTCTGTGCTGTTTTTGCTCTCGGCCGGTCAGTCCCGGCCCGCAACCATCGAATCAGGCAAAACCTGTAAGAAAACGCACAGAATTAGCGAAAATCGACTTTTCTTTGAAACCGAGGTATAGTGGTAAAGCCCTGTTTTATAGGAATTCACCTATATCCTCGCGTTATTAAGTCCATAGCATCTCCAATTTGTATTTTCTTGTAGTATTTGTGTAGTCTAATCATTAGACACCGTTCTCGTGCCGTATTCAGGCCATTTCTAGTTTTAATCAATTCACCTTTAGTTTTCATACTTACGTAATTTTAATCGCATTCTAAAATTTTTGTTTCTTCCTTTTCTGTGCTGTTTTGCTCTCGGCCGGTCAGTCCCGCCCGCAACCATCGAATCAGGCAAAACCTGTAAGAAAACGTACAGAATTAGCGAAAATCGACTTTTCTTTGAAACCGAGGTATAGTGGTAAAGCCCTGTTTTATAGGAATTCACCTATATCCCCGCGTTATTAAGTCCATAGCATCTCCAATTTGTATTTTCTTGTAGTATTTGTGTAGTCTAATCATTAGACACCGTTCTCGTGCCGTATTCAGGCCATTTCTAGTTTTAATCACTCACCTTTAGTTTTCATACTTACGTAATTTTAATCGCATTCTAAAATTTTTGTTTCTTCCTTTTCTGTGTTGTTTTTGCTCGGCCGGTCAGTCCCGGCCCGCAACCATCGAATCAGGCAAAACCTGTAAGAAAACGCACAGAATTAGCGAAAATCGACTTTTCTTTGAAACCGAGGTATAGTGGTAAAGCCCTGTTTTATAGGAATTCACCTATATCCTCGCTATTAAGTCCATAGCATCTCCAATTTGTATTTTCTTGTAGTATTTGTGTAGTCTAACTATTAGACACCGTTCTCGTGCCGTATTCAGGCCATTTCTAGTTTTAATCACTCACCTTTAGTTTTCATACTTACGTAATTTTAATCGCATTCTAAAATTTTTGTTTCTTCCTTTTCTGTGTTGTTTTTGCTCTCGGCCGGTCAGTCCTGGCCCGCAACCATCGAATCAGGCAAAACCTGTAAGAAAACGCACAGAATTAGCGAAAATCGACTTTTCTTTGAAACCGAGGTATAGTGGTAAAGCCCTGTTTTATAGGAATTCACCTATATCCTCGCGTTATTAAGTCCATAGCATCTCCAATTTGTATTTTCTTGTAGTATTTGTGTAGTCTAATCATTAGACACCGTTCTCGTGCCGTATTCAGGCCATTTCTAGTTTTAATCACTCACCTTTAGTTTTCATACTTACGTAATTTTAATCGCATTCTAAAATTTTTGTTTCTTCCTTTTCTGTGCTGTTTTGCTCTCGGCCGGTCAGTCCCGGCCCGCAACCATCGAATCAGGCAAACCTGTAAGAAAACGCACAGAATTAGCGAAAATCGACTTTTCTTTGAAACCGAGGTATAGTGGTAAAGCCCTGTTTTATAGAATTCACCTATATCCTCGCGTTATTAAGTCCATAGCATCTCCAATTTGTATTTTCTTGTAGTATTTGTGTAGTCTAACTATTAGACACCGTTCTCGTGCCGTATTCAGGCCATTTCTAGTTTTAATCACTCACCTTAGTTTTCATACTTACGTAATTTTAATCGCATTCTAAAATTTTTGTTTCTTCCTTTTCTGTGCTGTTTTGCTCTCGGCCGGTCAGTCCTGGCCCGCAACCATCGAATCAGGCAAAACCTGTAAGAAAACGCACAGAATTAGCGAAAATCGCCCGCCCACCCTCCCAGTTTTCATTGCTTAGGTAGACTCTGGACCCAGCCATAGAACTTTTTCTTTTTTTTTTTTTCTTCGTTTTCGTGCTGTTTTTACCCTTGGCCGGTCGGCTCCGGTTTACAACCGACGATTCAGGTGAAATCTGTCAAGAAAACAGTTAGAATTGGGAAAAATTGAAGTTTTATTGCTTAGATAGATTCTACCCAGCCGTACCCAGTTTGGTTCGCTGTACACACCCCTATTAAAAAGACAAACGACACTTTTACGATGTCACAAACTAACAACAGTAGCCCGCAAGAGCTGGAGCGCAAAATGGACAAGCCGTCAGCAGTAAGGCGGAGTATAGAATACATTGAAGTAAGCCTGGAGGCAGTAGAGACACAGGTCCAACCGTCACAAAAAAGGATGCAGGCGATCAAATCAAGTCAGAAGGAGGCGACCAGGAAAATAGACTTGGCGACATCACCGCCAATAAGGGAGAAATACCTAACCCTAGCTCTCGAAGCAAAAGCCTGCCTATGTAAGGCGAAGACTTATCTGGCCAACTCCAGAAACTTGAGGACAGATATAAAGGACGGAGTATTGAACGCAGTAGATAGACTGTACCAAATAGTTAAAACACTGGACAAAGAAATAGAGAGTCACAAAAAACAGAAAGAGGAGGAGAGAGTAGCAGGACGGGTGAGGTGGGCTCTTTACACCCCTGACCTCCTAGCCCTCCCCGACACATGGACAGGACACAGAACTGATTAAAAGGATGGAAGAACAAACAAGATTGGTTAAAGAAAACAATGAAAAGATGGAAGAGTTAAAGGAAATGCTAGTGGAACATAAGAAATCACTGAAAGGGGAAACATACGCGAGCGTAGCGGCGGGCCTTAATAAGGGAAACACCCAAAAGAGGGAAACGTTCCACTCGGTTGTAGTCACCTCCAACGACGAACAAGAGTCAGGGGAAGAGGTTCTAAATAAGATAAGGGAAGTTATAAATGCTAAGGAAGGAGGAGTGAAGATAGATAGAGTTCGGAAAGCCAGGGACAGGAAAGTAATTATAGGATGTAGAAGTGAAGCGGACAGGAATAAAGTAAAAGATAAACTGGACAAAGCAGGAGGGAAACTACATGCAGAAGAAATTAAAATAAGGACCCGCTGGTTATGTTGAAGGATGTCCTTTCTTACAATACGGAAGATGAGGTGATGGGGCACTGAGGAAACAGAACCTCAAAATCTTCGAGGGGCTGACAGGAGATGAGGACAGGATGGAGATAAAATATAAAAGGAAATCGAGAAACGCTATCACGAATCATATAGTCCTGAGAGTCTCCCCTGAGGCTGTGGAATAGACTGGTGGAGAGAGGGACCGTCCAGATCGATATGCAGAGGATTCATGTATCGGACCAATCTCCACTGGTCCAATGCTCCCAGTGTCTAAGGTATGGCCACACCAAACGCCTCTGCAAAGAAGAGAAGGAGACATGCAGTCATTGCGCAGGCCCACATAGAAAGACCGAGTGCCCGGAGGGGCGCCGGTGCAGCCCCATCATGCAGAAATTGCGCATCCGCCAAGCTGGGAAATGCTGAGCATAACGCATTCAGTGCCGAGTGCCCAGTGCGACGGAAGTGGATGCGCTAGCCAGGGCTGCAACGGCGTATTGCTAAGGGCAGCCACAGTGGACAGCATGGCACACTATCCCACAACCAAACCCCAGAAACAGAGACCAAAACATACAAATTGGCCCAAGTCAACCTGCAACGCAAAGAACTTGCGACAAACGAAATCGTACTAGAAGCCAATAAAAGGAAATACGATTTCGTGTTAACACAAGAACCATACGTGGGTGGCAAAAGAGTGGTAAAGAATTACCGGGGTGTGAGAGTCTTCCAGGGAAATGGCAAAGACAAAGTAGTAAAGTCGGCGATAATGGTACTAAACCCAGACATAGACGCCAGAGCCCACCCTAAGTACACCACGAATAACATCGCCGTGGTGGAAGTCGGAGGCAAGGACTGGAAACCACACTCATATCCGTGTACTTTGAACCAGACCAACCGGTTGACGATTACCTCTACCACCTGAGTCGCGCAATCAGGAGCTTGGGCCAAAATCTATTATAGTAGGAGGCGACATAAATGCCAAAAGTATCTGGTGGGGTAGCAAAACCACAGACAGTAGAGGAGAAGCCATATTGGGCTTCGCAAATCAGCACAGGTTGGAGATACTGGAATGCGGCGGTGTACCAACGTTCCAGACTGTGAGAGGAAACAGAGTGTTTAGCAGTGTGGTCGACGTCACCTTCTGCTCCCCCGACATGCTAAGCAGGTTGGGGGAGTGGAAGGTGATCGAAGACGTCGTCAGCTCCGATCACAACTGTATCACGTTTACACTAAGGAAGGAGGGGTTAAGAGACGAGCCAAAGGCGAGTACAACAAGAAAATACAACACCAGGGATGCGAATTGGCAATCTTTTATTGAAAAGGTATCTCAATTCAAGAGGGACAAAAATCTTGACACCCAAAGATTAAAAAGGACAAACACAAAGGAAGAATTAGAGAACACCATAAACGAGTATGATGCAGTTGTGATCGAAGCATGTGAGGAGGTGCTCCCAAAAATAAAGTGCAAAACCAAACCCAAGATTCCTGGTGGACCAAGGAGTTGGAGGATAAGAAGAAGAAAACACTTACCTTAAAGCGCCGAATCCGCTGCGCAGCACCCTGCAGGAGAAACATCGTCGTAGCCAGGTATCTGAAACAAAAAGAAGAGTATGAGAATGAGGTGAGGAGAGCTAAGACAAGTAGTTGGAAGGAGTTCTGTGGAAGGCAAGAAAAGGAAGGGATGTGGGATGGGATATACAGGATCTTAAGGAAGGCGACTAGGAGGCAGGAGGATGAATTGATGGTGAAAGGCGATAAAGTGCTGTCTCCAAAAGAATCGGTGGTAGAGCTCGCGGACACATTCTTCCCAAACGACGACCGCCAAACCGATTTAGAACATCATCGGGATATAAGAAGAGCCGTGGAACAAATAAACGGTCAGGATCAGGAAGAGGAACAGGACCCTCCTTTAGTAAGGAGGAGCTGCTAAATGCCGCGAGAGCCTTTAACCCGAAGAAGGCACCTGGGGATGGAGTGACCGCGGATATTGTTCGGGCGCTGGTCGAAGGCGACACGGACTTCCACTTGATGATGGCCAACAGATGCCTAGAACTGAGTCTTTTCCCCACCATCTGGAAGGAGGCCACAGTAGTAGTAATAAGAAAGCCCGATAAGGAAACTTATACCACACCAAAGTCCTATAGACCCATTGGCCTCCTCCCGGTGATGGGAAAACTACTGAGAGGATGATTGTTGGCCGCCTCAAGTGGCATCTGGTCCCCAGACTGAGCTCGCGACAGTATGGCTTCGTACCACAGAAGAGTACGGAAGACTCCTCTATGATCTAATGGAACACGTACGCGATAAGCTGAAACAAAACTAATTGTCACCATTGTTTCATTAGACATAGAGGGAGCCTTTGACAGCGCCTGGTGGCCCGCCATCAGAATGAGATTAGCGAATGAGAAGTGCCCCATTAACATCCGTAGAATACTGGACAGTTACCTGACGGACAGAAAGGTCAGAGGAGGTATGCGGGAGAGGAGACATCAAAAGTACTAGTCAGGGTGCGTACAGGGTTCGATAGGGGACCCATTTTATGGAACTCCTGATTGACCCCTTTATTAAAAGATCTGGAGCAGAGGGCACCACGCACAGGCATTTGCCGACGACGTCGTGCCTGCATTTAGCGGGGAGACGTCGGCATTAACACCAGTGCTAGGAGGCACTCGATTATGTTCAGGCGTGGGTGTCAAAACAAACTCAAGTTTGCACCACATAAAACAAAAGCAATGGTCATAACAAACAGGTTAAAATATGACATCCCACGCCTGAGCATGGGAGGGATCCCAATCGACATGGACCAAGAAATCAAACTGCTGGGCTTAAACATTGACAGAAAACTAACCTTCAACAAACACATCACCCTCACATGCAGAAAAGCACTCAACATACACAAACATCTAACCAGAGCGGCCAAAATAACATGGGGGCTAAACCCCGAAATAGTAAAAATAATATACACGGCAGCAGTGGAACCGATCATTACGTATGCGGCTGGAGCCTGGGGGAAATCTGCAGCAAAGCTAGTTTCTAGAAAACAGCTCAATGCCGTGCAAAGAGGTTTCGCCCAGAAAATATGCCGAGCATACAGAACGGTTTCGCTTAACTCCGCACTCGCACTGTCAGGAATACTGCCTCTCGACCTTCGTATCAAAGAGGCTGCCACAGTCTTTGAGATAAGAAAAGGAAAAAGGAGCATGCATACGGAGATAGGAGGTCGAGAAGGAAGTACTATACACCAAATCCACACACCCTGCATGTAAGCAACATCTAGAGTAATAAACACCTCGAGAGCCAGGAGCAGATCAACACCCTGGCGAACTTGGAATATAAAATATACACGGACGGCAGCGGGCTTGAGGCAGGTCGGGGCCGCGTTTTCCTTATGGAAAGACGGCGTCGAAACCAAGTCCAAAAGTTTAAGCTGTCGTCCCATTGCACAGTATACCGCCGAGCTTCTGGCTCTCCAAAATGCAACGGTGGAGGCCCTGGAAAGAGCTGGATATTCATTTGGAATATTCAGTGATTCTAGGCCGCCCTAGACACTTTATGCAACAGTGAGACAAGGCACCCTTTAGCAATTCAGGCACAAACAACATAAGCCAGGCAATACTAAAGGAAAACCATCTCCCTGTACTGGGTGAAGGCCCATGTGGGGATAGCGGGAAATGAGAGAGCGGATGAGCTCGCCAAACACGCAGCGCTATACACAAAGACAAAACCTGTCTACGATTAATGCCTGGTTTCATTCATGAAGAGACAAATCCGAGAGGACACTCTTCATGAATGGAACCGAGGTACACGGAGGAAGCCACGGCATCTGGCACGAAGATATTTTGCCCAACATCTATATAGCCCAGGAATTCATAAAATCGGTAACTACAAACATGCACCTCACGCAACTACTCACTGGGCACGGCGGGTTCTCGGAGTACCTGAATCGATTCGGGTGCAAAGAGAGCCCGTCGTGTATTTGCGACCCGGATGTTACGGAAACAGTTATCCACGTAATAACAGAGTGCCCAGTGCATTGTAGGGATCGACAGGATATAGAATTAAAACCGGAATTAAAATAGAAGCCACAAAATTAAGTCAACTAATTTGTCAAAAGGAAACTAAACATGATTTTATAGAATACTGTATTAAAATAATAAGAAAAGTAAATCTAAGAAATAAATAAATCGTATATAATAGTATATTTTGGAAAATGAAATGAAATGAAAGAAATTGAATGTAAAAGAACAAGTGTAAATGTAAAATATATAAAAGAAAGAGAACAAAGAACTGAAATAGAATAACAAAAGAAGTTAAATGTAAACCTATAATATTGGGAATTGTAAATAACAAAAGTGAAACAAACAAAAGCCTGAAAATATCCCTGACAATGACTCGTCAGGGGAACGCGCAGTATTCAAAAAAAAAAAAAAAAAAAAAAAAAAAAAAAACCTAACCCAACCTTAACCTAACCCAACTCTAACCTAACCTAACCTAACCTTAACCTAACCTAACCTAACCTAACCTAACCTAATCCTAACCTAACCTAACCTAACCCAACTCAACCTAACCTAACCTAACCTAACCTAACCCAACCTAACCTAACCCAACTCAACCTAACCTAATCCCAACCTAACCTAACTCCAACCTAACCTAACTCTAACCTAACCTAACCTAACCTAACCTAACCCAACCTAACTCAACCTAACCTAACCTCAGTCTTCCGCTGACGCCCGAGCCGCGCGCATCGTTTCTAAATTCGCTCCGCGTTTAATAACAGGAGAAAAATCAAAGTGAACGTATCACATCGTGCAATACATCAAAAGTTGCGGAGTAACGCGCCCTACAGAACAGTGTAATTTGTTTTGCGGAAAAGTGACAGTTAGATTTTAAACGCACTAAAACACTAAAAAAATACAACTTACCAAGACTGAAACATAAAGTTGAAACGCCGCGAGATTAGTCGCCTGAACTCCCCGCGTTTTCGGTCGATCACGTAGAGGGCATCAAGGCGCTGCATCCTGCCAAACATCGGATTTTTCCCAAAGAAAAAAGATATTAAGGAAAGAAGGAAAATAAGTTTTGATCAGCCCTAAATAGGACCTTGCGGAAAATTCTTACATTGGCGCTGATGGACCTTTCGTCTAGCTCTCACTAGAACAAAAATCAACATCCGGACTCAAAATTGCAGTGTTGACAGATTTTACTTCGGGTGAGTGCGTACATTAACTTTGGGCCCCCCGAAGGAAAACTAAAGCGACAACCTAGTGATTTTAATTATCAAATACATAGACAATATATTAGTTAATAAGCCTGAAAATTCCAAAACAATTAGTTGTACAGTTAAAAGTTATTAGTATTACAGTGGAATGTCGCACGTCGGCCTCCCTCGGGAGGACATCTCCTCTCCACCCCTTCTCCGGTAAGGCGCGCCGGAACACGGACGCGCCTTCCAACTCGGCCTCCTCTGTGGGTGTGGAAGCGGACTCCCCCGAGTCCGCCCCCAGAGGCCATGGGGCCAGGAAAGCACTAAGCCAACCCAGCCCCTGCGGCGGATCTGGTCTGCGGCTCCACCGCCGACCGATGTTCGGCCGCGGAGGACAGGAGAGCGGCAACAAAACACCGACACTCCTCTTCCCGGCCCCACCACAGCCGCATCATGCGGTGACTCAGCCTGAGTCGCGGAGGATAGGAGAGCGGCAACGCAACACCGACACTCCTCTCCTCCGCGACTCCGCCTCGGTTGAGGGCGGGAAGGCGGCCCGCTCCGCCACTTCCGTCCCCAGTAGTCCACTGACACGCTTCCGAGGCGAGCTCGTAACGAGCCCACCCGAGTGCTCTCGGGCCGGGCTGGCTAAAGAGCGCCTTAGGCCGGCCATTTGGGTTCCTCTTAGCTTCACCGTGGGTGACCAAGCCACGGTTACTAAGCCCTACTACTAAGTACTAAGCTACGACTAAGCGAGAACCCTTCGGGGGGGAACCTAACCTAACCTAACCTAACCTAACCTAACCTAACCGCCATGGCCCGCGCCACCACAGCTTATTGCTAAGGGCGTCTCTAGGGACCAAAGCGCATCCAACGTAGTCACCACACACGGTGAGAGGCCTTACAAAGTATTCCAGGCCAACCTCCAACGAAAGGAATTGAAATACAGCAGAATTAATGATAGAAGCAGATAAGAGGAAAGTGGGTTTTGCACTGCTCCAGGAACTGTGAGCGTAGGCAACTCAAAGTGTATGAAAGCTACAGAGGGGTGAGGATCTTCAGAGCACGAGCCAGGGAGAGCGGGTTGTCAAGGCGGCTATTGCCGTCTATGACGATAACTTGGAGATAAGACACTCCGAAACTCACCACAAATAACATCGTGGTGGTGGGGATCCGAACTCGTGCCTGGGAAATCGCTGTGGTTTCATACTACTTCGAGCCAGAACAACCCATAGAGCCATACCTGGAGCAGTTGAAGAACATACAAAAGGAGATACAACAAAAAATGATTGTAGTAGGAGGCGACGCAAACGCTAAGAATACATGGTGGGGCGGAGACGCGATAGACCAAAGAGGAGAAGAAATTTTGGTACCATAGATGAAATGGGGTTGCATGTTGTCAATGAAGGGGATATCCCCACATTTGATACCATCAGAGGCAACAAACGTTTCTCCAGCTATATCGATGTCACAGCCTGTTCTCATGCGATGCTAAACTTGGTAGAGGACTGGACAGTGGACGAAACTATTACAAGTTCCGACCACAACACACTGACCTTTAATATCAGGCTAATTAAAGCAAGAGGTATGAGGACACAAAGAACGACACGAATTTATGGCACCAAAAGGGCTAATTGGATTCAATTTCATGAGAAGCTAGGCCAACTGAAGGAGGAAAGTGCCATAAATAAGGAAAATCTGGAAAAGTTAGAAATGCAAAGGATTTGATTCTTTGACGGAGGGGTATACTCGTATTATCAAAAAGGTATGTGAGGATACCCTACCGAAAAAAGAAATCCAAATCAAAACCACCTGCCGTGGATGTCCAGGGAGCTCTACTTGATGAAGAAAGAGGTCCTCACCAAGAAGCGTCGAATCCGCTGTGCAGCACCGGTCCGGAGAGCGAAAGTCGTCGATGAGTACCTGCAAATTAAAGAAAATATGAGAAGGAGGTTAAAAACGCAAATCGAAAGCTGGAAAGGGTTCTGTGGCAAACAGGATAAGGAGGAGTATGGGAAGGTATATATAGAGTGATGAGTAGACCGCCAACGACATGAGGATTTGCCCCTGGAAAAGGATGGGAGTACTCTTTGACCTACGGAATCAGCAAGAGTACTGACAGAAGCTTTCACCCGGACGATTTAGCGGAAGAGGATACACTCGACCATCGACTGACAAGAGAGCAGGCTGAGCTTAACTCTAACTCTAACTTAAATCCTAACTCTAACCTAATCCTAACTCTAACTTAACCTAACTCTAACTCTAACTCTAACTTAAATCTAACTCTAACTTCTAACTTAACCTAACTCTAACTTAACTTAAATTTAACTCTAACTTAACTTAACTCTAACTTAACTTAACTTAACCTAACTTAACTTAACTTAACTTAAATTTAACTCTAACTTAAATTTAACTTAACTTAACCTAACCTAACTTAACTCTAACTCTAACTCTAACTTAACTTCTAACTTAACTTAACTTAACTTAACTTCTAACTCTAACTTCTAACTTAACTTAACTTAACTTAACTTAACTTAACTTAACTTAACTCTAACTCTAACTCTAACTTAACTTAACTTAACTCTAACTTAACTTAACTTAACTTAACCTAACTTAACTTAACTTCTAACTTAACTCTTAACTTAAATTTAACTCTAACTCTAATCCCAACTCTAACCTAACCTAACTTAACTCTAACCTAACTCCAACTTCCAACTTAAATCCCAACTTAAATCTCTAACTCTAACTTAAATTTAACTCTAACTCTAACTTAACTTAAATCCTAACTTAACTCTAACTTAACTCTAACTTAAATTTAACTTCTAACTTAACTCTAATCCTAACTTAACCTAACTCTAACTCTAACTTAAATCAACTTAAATTTAACTTAAATTTAACTTAACTCTAAATTTAACTTAACTCTAATCCCAACTCAACTTAACTCAACTCTAACTTAACTTAAATTTAACTCTAACTCTAACTTAACTCTAACTTAACTTCTAACTCTAACTCTAACTTAACTTCTAACTTAACTCTAACTTAACTCTAACCTAACTCTAACTCTAACTTAACCTAACTCCCAACCTAAATCCTAACCTAATCCTAACTCTAACTTAACTTAACTCTAACTTAACTTAAATCCTAACTTAATCCCAACTCTAACTTAAATCTAAACCTAACCTAACCCAACTCTAACCTAACTCTAACTCTAACTCTAACTCTAACTCTAAATTCCCAACTTAACTTAACTTAACTTAACTCTAACTTAACTTAACTCTTAACTTAACTTAAATCCTAACTTAACTTAAATCAACTTAAATTTAACTTCCAACTCTAACTCTTAACTTAAATCCCAACTCTAACTTAACTTAACTTAAATTTAACTCTAACTTAAATCCCAACTTAACTTAAATCCTAACCTGTTCTAACTTAACTCCCAACTCTAACCTAATCCTAAATCCTAACCTAACCTAACTCTAACCTAACCTAACCTAACCTAACCTAACCTAACTCTAACTCTAACCTAACCTAACCTAACTCTAACTTCCAACTTAACTTAACTTAACTTAACCTAACTCTAACCCAACTTCTAACTTAACTTAACTCCCAACTTAACCTAACTTCAACTCTAACCTAATCCCAACTCTAACTTAATCCCAACTTAACTCTAACTTAACTCTAACTCTAACTTAACCTAACTTAACTCTAACTTAACTCCCAACTTAACTCTTAACCTAACTTAACTTAACTTCTAACTTAACTCTAACTTAACTAACTCTAACTTAACTTAAATTTAACTCTAACTCTAACCCCAACTCTAACCTAATCCCAACTTCCAACTCTAACCTAACCTAATCCCAACTTAAATCTAACTCTAACTTAATCCCAACTCTAACTCTAACTCTAACTTAACTTAACCTAACTCTAACTTAACTCTAATCCTAACTTAACTCCCAACTCTAACCTAACCCAATCCTAACCTAACTTAACTCTAACTCTAACCTAACTCTAACCTAACTCTAATCCCAATCCCAACCTAATCCCAACTTAACCTAACTTAACCTAACCTAACTTAAATCCTAACTCTAACCTAATCCTAACTGTGTTCTAACTCTAACTCTAACTTAACTCTAACTCTTAACCTAACTCTAACCTAACTCTAACTTAACCTAACCTAACCTAACCTAATCCCAACTCTAACCTAACCTAACTCTAACCTAACTTAACCTAACCTAACCTAATCCCAACTCTAATCCCAACTCTAACTTAATCCTAACTTAACTTAACCTAATCCCAATCCTAACTCTAACTTAACTTAAATCCTAACCTAACCTAACCTAACCTAATCCCAACTTAACTCTAACTTAACCTAACCTAACTTAACTCTAACTCTAACTTGGGTTCAACCTAACCTAACCTAACTCCTAACCTAACTTAACTCTAACTCTAAATCCAACCTAACCTAACTCAATCCTAACCTAACCTAACTCAACTCCAACCTAACTTAACCTAACTCCCAACTCTAACCTAACCTAACCTAACCTAACTCCCAACTCTAACCCAATCCTAACCTAACTCCAACCTAATCCCAACTTAACTCTTAACCTAACCTAACCTAACTTAAATCCTAACCTAACCTAATCCCAACCTAATCCCAACTCTAATCCTAACCTAACTCTAACCTAACCTAACTCAATCCCAACCTAACCCAACCCAACCTAACTCAACCTAAACTTCCAACCTAACTCTAACCTAACCTAATCCCAACTCTAATCCTAACCTAACTTAATCCCAACTTCCAACCTAACTCCAATCCCAACTCTAACTCTAACCTAACTCTAACTTAACTCTAACCTAACCTAATCCCAACCTAAATCCTAACCTAACCCAACCTAACTCTAACTCTAACCTAACCTAATCCTAACTTCAACCTAATCCCAACTCTAATCCTAACTTAACCTAACCTAACCTAACCTAACTTAACCTAACCTTAACCTAACTCTAACCTAACCTAACCTAACCAACCTAACCTAACCTAACCTAATCCCAACCTAACCTTAACCTTAAATCAACCTAACCTAATCCTAACCTAACCTAACCTTAACCTAACTCCAACTTAACCTAACCTAACCTAACCTAATCCAACCTTAACTTCTAACTCTAACCTAACCTAACCTAATCCTAACTTCAACCTAACCTAACCTAACCTAACCTAACCTAACTCTTAACTCTAACTTAACTTAACCTAACCTAACCTAACTTAACCTAACCTAACCTAATCCTAACCTAACCTAATCCTAAATCCTAACCTAACTCTAACTTAACCTAACTCCAATCCCAACTTAACTCTAATCCCAACCTAACTTCAACCTAATCCTAACTCTAACCTAATCCCAACCTAACTCCAATCCCAACTCTAACTCTAACCTAACTCCAATCCCAATCCCAATCCCAACCTAAATCCCAACTCTGTCCTAACCCCAACCTAACCTAATCCTAACCTAACTCTAACTCTAACTCTAACCTAACCTAACCTGAACCTAACCTAACCTAACCCAACCTAACCTAATCCCAACTCTAATCCCAATCCCAACTTAACTCTAACCTAATCCTAACCTAACCTAACTAACCTAACTCTAACCTAACCTAACCTTAACTCTAACCTAACCTAACCTAACTCTAACCCACCTATATCCTCGTGTTGCAGTGTTCAAAGTATCAAGTTTGTTTATTTTAGTTGTATTTGTGTAGTCCACGCATTTTTAGTCTTTTCTTGAGCTGCTTCATACGGTTTCTAGTATTAATCACACTTCTTTAGTTCCATAGTTACGTAATTCTAATTGAACAAAAAATTTTTATTTCTTCGTTTTTCGCCCTGTTTTGCTTCCGATCGGTCGACTCCGGTCCACAACTGTCGATTCAGGCGCAACCTGCGAAGGAAACGCACGGAAATAAGAAAAATCAGCATTTTGTATGAAACCGAGGTGTAATGGTGAAGCCCTGTTTTAAAGGAATTTGTTGATATCCTCGTGTTGCAGTGTTCAAAGCATTTCAAGTTTGTTTATTTTAGTTGTATTTGTGTAGTCCACGCATTTTTAGTCTTTTCGAGCCGCTTCGAGGCCGGTTTCAGTATTAATCACACTTCTTTAGTTCCATAGTTACGTAATTTAATTGAACAAAAATTTTTATTTCTTCGTTTTTCGCCCTGTTTTTGCTTCCGATCGGTCGACTCCGGTCCACAACCGTCGATTCAGGCGCAACCTGCGAAGGAAACGCACGGAAATAAGAAAAATCAGCATTTTGTATGAAACCGAGGCAGAAGCCCTGTTTTAAAGGAATTTGGTTGATATCCTCGTGTTGCAGTGTTCAAAGCATTTCAAGTTTGTTTATTTTAGTTGTATTTGTGTAGTCCACGCATTTTTAGTCTTTCGAGCCGCTTCGAGGCCGGTTTCTAGTATTAATCACACTTCTTAGTTCCATAGTTACGTAATTTAATTGGAACAAAAAATTTTTTATTTCTTCGTTATTCGCCCTGTTTTTGCTTCCGATCGGTCGACTCCGGTCCACAACCGTCGATTCAGGCGCAACCTGCGAAGGAAACGCACGGAAATAAGAAAAATCGCCCGCCCACCCTCCCACCAGTTCTCATTACTGGGATGGATTCATACACGTCGCAATAGAAAAATTTGTTTACCCCAGAGATAGATCTTTATTTTTAATTTAAATTATACACATCTCTTACAACAAATAAGCATGTTTGTAAGTAATCGCACACCCGTAAAAGGCGAACGACAAAATGAAGTCGAACACAGAGACTCGAATAGACTGAGGAGGCTGGCCCCTCATCAGTCGTAAGCCGCAGGACATCGGCGGAGATCGCAAAACTGCATCATCACCACCATCAAAGCCCAAGTACGCCAGCAGATCAGCAGAGGCAAGTTCGTTTAGTAAGAGATAAAAGACTCCATTGTGGCATCCCGCACCAGCGCTGCATAAAATCTGGGGCAATTAAGCACCGAAAGGCTCTAACAACTGGCAAAAGAAGCGGGAGGTGCTAAGGATGGACAAGAGCCGGAAGGGAAGGAGAAGCAGGTCACATCGGCTGCTTCTACGGAAGCGACGTCGCAGGTAGAGTTAATGAAGAACCTCGCGAAAAACATGAAAGAGCATAATGACATGTTATTGGAATGCAAAAGCGCTACACTAACTCTATCTGAGGATATCAAGCGGATACCTCGGCCCCTCGAAGGCGAACAGGGACTTTCATACGCAGAAGTCACCAACCACAAAGGCTATTGCTGACTAAAATGATCTCAGCGTCCGTGCAATACTAATGGTAGCTCTATTCATGTTGGTGTAAACAACGGCCGAAACAAGACACAAGAGCGCCCATGCACACGATCATCATAACATCGGATGTCAAAGAAGACACTAGCGCAGAACTTCGTGAAAGCAAGGACGCTGTGGATGCTAAGAATAGCGGTATGCGCGTGGATAGGCTGCAAAGCAAGAGATCAAAAGATCATTATAGGATGCCATAGCAAAGAGGAGCCAAAAATTAGTGATGCAGTCAAGACCAGCAATCTGCAAGTCAAAGAGGCTCAGAACAGGGATCCTCTGATTATAGTGCGAGATGTGCTAGCCGTTCACACGAATGAAGAGGTAGTGAAAGCACTTAAAACAAAACGGTCACTTGCTGGCAGACATCAAAGAACAGGACGTGAGAACAGTAGCGAGGTACAGAGACGGAAACGAGGAATCCGCATACTACACACATCAGGTTGCGTCTCCCAGCAGTATGGCAGCGCCTTACCACGGCGGGTCGAGCACACATAGATCCAACGTGCGGTTGAAGATCAGTCGCCGCTGATAAGGCGCGCTCACTTCATGCCTGGGATACGGACACAGCCGAAGCCCCCTGCAAGGACACTACTGAAAATGCAGTTACTGCGGTGGAGCTCACAAGGGGTAGAATGCGTGAGCTGACTTGCTGGTAATGCACCAACATGTTGCAACTGCACTCGAGCAAAATTAACTGTGGCGAACCACAACGTCTAACCAGGAGTGTCCTATCAGGCGTAAGTGCGGGATGGCCCGCGCCACCACAGCTTATTGCTAAGGGCGTCTCTAGGGACCAAAGCGCATCCAACGTAGCCACCACACGGTGAGAGGCCTTACAGTATTCCAGGCCAACCTCCAACGAAAGGAATTGTCAGCAGAATTAATGATAGAAGCTAAGATATAGAAAAGTGGCCTTTGCACTGCTCCAGGAACCTTATAGGCAACTCCAAAGTGTATGAAAAGCCAAGAAGAGGTGAGGATCTTTCGTTACCGAGCCAGGGAGAAGGGTTGTCAAGGCGGCTATTGCCGTCTGCGACGATAACCTGGTGATAAACAATCTCGAAACCCACAAATACACATCGGTGGTGGGGATCCGAACTCGTGCCTGGGAAATCGCTGTGGCTCGCCACTTTCGGAGCCGCAGAACCCACATAGAGCCATACCTGAGCAGTTGAAGAACATACAAAGGAGATAAACCAAAATGCTTGTATTAGGAGGCGACGCAAACGCCAAGAATACATGGTGGGGCGGAGACGCGATGACTTAAAGGAGAAGAAGAAATGTTGGTACCTTAGATGAAATGGGGTTGCATGTAGTCAATGAAGGGATATCCTCATTATCCCGATACCACCGAGGCAACAAACGTTTCTCCAGCTATATCGATGTCACAGCCTGTTCTCATGATGCTAAACTTGGTAGAGGATTCTCTCGATTGTGGACGAAACTATCACAAGTTCTGACTATTAAACACACTGATCCTTTAACATCAGGCTTATTAAAGCAAAAGGTATGAGCACACAAAGAACGACAACACGAAATTTGTAGGCACCAATAATTGATTCAATTTCACGAGGAGCCGCCACCAACTGAAGGAGGAAAGTGCCATAAATATGAAAATTTAGAAAAGTAATGGGTTGATTTGATTTTGACGAGGTATACTCGTATTATCAAAAGGTATGTGAGGATACCCTACCGAAAAAAGAAATCCAAATCAAAACTTACCTTGCCGTGGATGTCCAGGAGCTCTACTTGATGAAGAAAGAGGTCCTCACCAAGAAGCGTCGAATCCACAGCAGCACCGGTCCGAGAGCGAAAGTCGTCGATGAGCACCTGCAAATTAAAGAAAACAAGGAGAAGGAGGTTAAAACGCGCAAATCGAAAAGCTGGCGGTCTCTAGTAAAAGTTGCGATAAGGAGAGGCAGAGCGGATATAGGGACCGCCAAAGACATGAGGATCGCCCCGAAAGGATGAGCAATTTTGACCCACGGAATCAGCAAGAGTACTGACAGAAGCTTTCTACCCGGACGATTTAGCGGAAGATTACACCTTACCACTGACTGATGCCGCAAGAGAGCAGTTTGGTTTTGTCAATGCTGTCTCTCAATGACGAGAAGGACCGCACCGTTCACTTCGCAGGAGGAGCCCAACTGCGACCGAACTACAGAACCCCAAGAAGGCCCCGCGCTGGGTGCTGATGGCTTTACCGCCGACATCTGCAGTCATGCTACATCCTGCAGATCCGGAGTTTTCCTATCACTTCGATCGTAAATGCCTAGAATGGAGCACTTCCCGACCCTTTGGAAAGAGGCGAGAAGGCACTACGTAAGCCTGGGAAGGAGAACTACACTAACCCCAAAGCATACAGGCCAACAGGATTGCTGCCAGTGATGGGAAAGATACTGAGAAGTTGATTGTGAGTAGGCTGAAGGCATTATCTACCAAAGATGAGTTCCTGTCAATACGGATTCATGCCCCAGCATTGAGGACTCCCTCTCGGAGGTTCGAAGAATCTATATACGCCAAAATAGAAGCGAAGAAGATGGTCGCAATGGTATCTCTGGACATAGAGGGAGCCTTTGACAACGCATGGTGGCCTGCGATATCCTACAGAAAAGTGCCCAATTATCCGAGAATTCTTGCGATACATGTACAGAAAGGTCAGTCAGATATGGAGGGTTGAATATACAAAGCATGCCACAAAAGGCTGTGTGCAGGATCGATTGGCGGGTTCCATTTTGGAACTGGCTCCTTGAATCATTAAAGCGACCGCGAAACGCCGAGGCGACTATTGCCGCTATTTGTTGATTGACGTTGTCCCTGTTTTCGCTGAAACCTGCCCTGAAATGAGAAAATCAAGCCAATGCCCCGCCTGTAAGTTCGGGATTTGCATCAAAAATAAGCTCATTTTGGTCCATCAAAGACTGCTTCTTGCGTTAGTCACCCGAAAGCTGGAAGTGGCATGATGTTCCAAGATTGATGGGTGGGGTCGATATATTGCCCGATGACGTAGTGGACTGCAAGATCGATAGGTAAACTCTACCTTACTAAACATGTAGTGGAGGTGAGTAAGAAAGCTATCAACATTTTATGCCAGCCGAGCAGCAAGAATTAGCTGGGGCCTACACCCGGAAGTCATCCGCATTATAATACACCGCACGTAATGTTACGTACGCCCAGTGTAAAGGCACCGGCGACTGAAAAATAGGGTGTGCTGTTGAACAATAAACCAGAGGGTTTGCCCAAACCAACAGAGCGGCATGCCAAACGGTTTTTAAATGCCTTTGCGCTGGTCCGCTAGTTCCACCTCTGATCCGGGAATTAGGAGGCAGCGTCACCATGAAAGCCGGTGAAGGTACACTGGAAGGCCTGGAGATATAGAGAAGTGGAACAAGTTGTTGCATACGACAACACTTCACCCAGCGGAACATCATATCTGGGGTTCATGTGCTTCGATGAACCAAGAGCAAGCTGGATTGCCAAAATACTCAAACGATCTGAGAGAGCATGGATGGCAAAATTGATGGTAAGGTCGGTAGCTGGCTCTATGGACAGCGGAAGGCTTATGTCAAAGCCGTCAAATTGAAATTGTCACCGTACTGCACGGTATGTATCATGGAACTTCGGCCATTATGTAATGCCGCACGGACGATATTAGAACGTCAAGAAATGAGTTATGGCAGAGCGACTCGAGATCAGCCTTGAGACGTCATCAACGTCTCAACGCACCAACTTGCCAGTCAATTCGTGCAAATATCAAAGTTGCCAAACTCCAGAACAAACATATATCCTTGTTCTGACTCCAGCACACTGTGGAATTGAATAGCAATGAAAGCTGACAAATACAAAGAGGCACCAAAGATCAAAACAAAGCCCAACTATGACCTCTTCCTGGCTCCATCTGCCACAACAAATCCGGTGGAGAAGCCGCCGAGAAATGGAACTGGCATACGAGACAAGCCAAACAGCCTCAACAACAAAGATCTTCCTTCCGCAGGCGACAAATGCATATAAGATCGTGAGAGATCGAACCCACCGGTGCGCCTGACATGAAGGTGTTGATTATGGGCACGAAGTGGGTTCTCCGAGCACTTGTATATCTAAATGCAAGGAGTCCTGCGTGCCTGTGGCGACGATAAGGTGGAAAGTGTGGATCCACCTTATCACAGAATGTCCAATGTACAGCAGAGAGAATTGACATGAGATAGAAATAGAAATAAAATAAGAAATAATACATACACGAAATTATTAGAAATAAGGAATCTAGGATAAGTTTATTAGCTTTTGTAAATATATAGCCAGCAAAGTAATAAATAAGAATAAATAATAGGTAGTAGGAAACAATATGAGACAACTCAATTATACACTGTACAGTACCTGTTATTATACATACATATACAATTTATATGTAATAACAAAAAAAAAAGGTATAATAAATAGAAGAATAGAAAATATAAGTTTATATCCCAACTATAGCGATAACGAAAAATTAGATATAGATATATGATAAGTACATAGATATTAAGGAAAATGAAATTTTGTTATATATCAAATGCACAAAGAGGGAAATGTTTACTTTAAAGTGGATATGTAAATTAATAGCTTTGACACATATGTAATGATTAAAGTACAAAAAGTCCCTGACGATACATGCTGAGAATATACATATAGAGACACCCAAAATGGGGGCCTTCAATATAAAAAAAAAAAAAAAAAAAAAAAACCTTAACCTAACCTAACCCAACCTAACCTAAATCTAACCTAACCTAACCTAACTCCAACCTAACCCAACCTAACCCAACCTAACCCAACCTAACCTAACCTAACCTAACCTAACCTAACCTAACCCAACCTAACCTAACCCAACCTAACCCAACCCAACCTAACCTAACCCAACCCAACCTAACCCAACCTAACCCAACCTAACCCAACCCAACCCAACCTAACCTAACCTAACCCAACCTAACCTAACCTAACCTAACCTAACCCAACCTTAACCCAACCTAACCTAACTCTAACCTAATCCTAACCTAACCTAACCTAACCTAACTCTAACCTAACCTAATCCCAACCTAACTCTAAATCCTAAATCCTAACCTAAATCCTAACCTAACCTAACCTAACCTAACCTAACTCAACTCTAACCTAACTCCCAACTCTAAATCCTAAATCCTAACTCTAATCCCAACTCTAACCTAACCTAATCCCAATCCTAACCTAACCCAACTCAACCTAACCTTAACCTAACCTAACTCTAACCTAACCTAACTCTAACTTAACCTAATCCCAACCTAATCCTAACCTAACCTAACCTAAATCAACCAACTGTCCTAACCTAACTCTAACCTAACCTAACTCTTAACTCTAACCTAACCTAATCCCAACCTAACCTAACCTAAATCCAACCTAACCTAACCTAAATCCTAAATCCTAACCTAACTTAACCTAACCTAACCTTAACCCAACCCAACCTAACCTAACCTAACTTAACCTAACCTAATCCCAATCCTAACCTAACCTAACCTAACTCCAACTCTAACCTAACCTAACCCAACCTAACTCAACTCTAACTCCAACTCTAACCTAACCTAAATCCTAACCTAACCTAACTTAACTCTAACCTAACTCAACCTAACCTTAACTCTAACCTAACCTAACCTAACCTAACCTAACCCAACCTAACCTAACCTAATCCCAACCTAACTCCCAACTCTAACCTAAATCCAACCTAACCTAACCTAACTTAACTCCCAATCCTAAATCCCAACCTAACCTAACTTAATCCTAACTTAACCCAACCTAACCAACCTAATCCCAACCTAACCTAACCTAAATCCTAACCTAACTCCAACTCAACCTAACCTAACCTAACCTAATCCCAATCCCAACCTAACCTTAACCTAACCTAACCTAACCTAACCTAACCTAATCCCAACCAACCTAACCTAACTCCAACCTAATCCCAATCCCAACCTAACCTAACCCAACCTAACCTAACCCAACCTAACCTAACCTAACCTAACCTAACCTAACCTAATCCCAACCTAACCTAACCCAACTCAACCTAACCTAACCTTAACCTAACCCAACCTAACCTAACCTAAACCATCATCGGGATATACAAGAGTTGCGGAACAAAATAAATGGTCAGGATCATAGAGGAACAGGACTCCTTTGCGCTATAATGCCAAATGCCGCTAAGGTTTCAACCTCAGCAATGTTCCAGCGCATTTTGATACCGCGATACGGCTCCGTATACATTACGGGAATTCGTCGATGACGCCGATGCCTGGGAAACTGGTTTTCCCCGCCCATCCGGTACGCGTTTACGGAAACCCCAAACAAAGTCCTATAGGACTCATTGCCTCCTAGTGATGATGGGAAACTTTTATATTATTGCCGTCTGCTGCACCTGGTCCCCAGACTGAGCTTCCGCGACAGTAGCTTCTGTACCACAGAAGAGTACGGAAGACTCTCTATGATCTGATGGAACACGCATGCTGATGAAACAAAAACTCAATTCTCGGTTACCATTACTGACATATTGTATTTATGAGGGTGCCTGACATGCCTGGCACCCGCCATCGAATGATTAGCTGGGGCTGAGAAGTGCCCTATTAACATCCGTAGAATACTGGACAAAGGCCCTGATACAGAAATGGATGGTATGCGGAGAGGAGATAAAAGTACTAGCCAGGGTGCGTAGGTTCGATAGGGGACCCATTTGCGGAACCCTGATTGACCCCTATTAAAGATCTGGAGCAGGGCACTACGCACAGGTGATTTACGGATTGACGTCGTGCCTGTATTTTGAAGGGGATGTCGAGACACCAGTGCTAGGAGGTACTGATTATGTTCAGCGGGTGTCAAAAAACAACCCAAGTTTGGGTAACCATAAAAACAAAGCAATGGTCAGCAACAAACAGGTTAAATATGACAACCCACGCTTCCATGGAGGGATCCCAATCACATGGACTACAAATCAAACTGCTGGGCTTAAATGTCATACATTGGCAGAAAACTAACCTTCAACAAACACATCACCTCACATGCAGAAAAGTACCCCATAATACAAACATCTAACCAGAGCGGCTAAAATAACATGGGGCTAACCTAAATAGGGGTAAAATAAATATACACGGCAGCAGTGGAAACCGATTACGTATGTACTGGAGCTCTGGGGAAATCTGCAGCAGCCAGTTTCTAGAAACAGCCCAATGCCGCAAAGAGGTTTCGCCCAGAAAATATGCGCCGAGCATACAGAACGGTTTCTTTAACTCGCACTCGCACTGTCAGGAATACTGCCTTCGACCGCATCAAGAGGCTGCCACAATATTTGGAGATAAGAAAGGAAAAAGGAGCATGCATACGGGAGTATAGGAGGTCGAGAAGGAGGTATTATACACCAAATCCACACACACCCTGCACGGGGATATCTAGAGTAATAAACACCTCAGAGCTAGGCGATCAGCACTCCTGGCGAACTCGCTGGAATATAAAATATACACGGACGGCAGCGGGCTTGAGGGCGGTTGTCAGCCGCGTTTTCCTTTTATGGAAAGACGGCGTCGAAACCTGGGTCCAAAAAGTTTAAGCTGTCGTCCCATTGCACAGGTATACCGCTGAGCTTCTGGCTTCCTATAAACGCGGAGGCCTCCGGAGAGCTGGATATTCATTTGGACAGTGACTTAGGGCCGCCCTATAGATACTCTTATGCAACAGTGAGATACGCGCACCCTTTTAGCAATTCAGGCACAAAACAACATAAGCCATTGCCAGGCAATACTTGGGTGGAAAAACCGTCTCCCGGTACTGGGTGAAGGCCCATGTGGGATAGCGGAGAGATGGATGAGCTCATGAACACGCAGCTATACACAAAGACAAAACCTCGTTCATTATGCTCGTTTCTATTCATGAAGAGACAAATCCGAGAGACACTCTTTCAGAATGGAACCGAGGTACACGGAGGAAGCCACGGCATCTGCACGAAGATTTTTGCCCAACATCTATATAGCCCAGGGAATTCATTAAACAACAAAATATGCACTCCCTACGCAACTATCTACTGGGCACGCGGGTTCAGCACCTGGAATAGATCGTGCAAGAGAGCCTGTCGTGGGTATTTGCGACCCGGATGTTCCGCGGGAAACAGTTATCCACGTAATAGAGTGCCCAGTGGTATTGTAGGGATCGGACAGGATATAGAATTCATTAAAACCGGAACAAATAGAAGCCACAAAATTAAGTCAACTAATTTGTCAAAAAGGAACTAAACATGATTTATAGAATACTGTATAAAATAATAAGAAAAAGTAAATCTAAGAAATAAATAAATCGTATATAATAGTATATTTGGAAAATGAAATGCAATGAAAGGAATAGAATGAAGAACAAGTATAAAATGTAAAATATATAAATTAAGAGAAATAAAGAACTGAAATAGAATAATAAAAGAAGTTAAATGTAAACCTATAAGCATTATGAATTGTAAATAACAAAAGCGAACAAACAAAAAGCCTGAAAATATCCCCTGACAATGACTCGTCAGGGGAACGCGCAGTACTTCAAAAAAAAAAAAAAAAAAAAAAAAAAAAAACCTAACCTAACCTAACCTAACCTAAATCCTAACTTAAATCCTGAACCGTAATCCCAATCCCAATTCAAACCTAACCTAACCAACTCAACTTAACCTAACCTAACCCAACTCAACCTAACCTAACCTAACCTAACCTAACTCCAACCTTCCAATCCTAACCTAACTCAATTCCAACCTAACTCCAACTCTAACCTAACCTAAATCCCAACTTTAACCTAAATCCCAATCAACCTAACCTAACCCAACCTAACCTAACCTTAACCCCAACCCAACCTAACCTAACTCAACTTTAACCTAAATCCAACCTAACCCAACCTAAACTTAACCTAACCTAACCTAAATTAACCTAACCTAACCTAACTCTAACCCAGTCGCGTGCCGGATGTCCGACCCAGCATCATTTTCGGAGGCGCCCGTGTCTCTAAAAATCCAATAAAATAGTCAAAGTGTTCAAACATAGTGCGTGTTATATACCAAAAGATCGCGGAAAATTACGCTGAATACGTACTTCTTTGAAGAGTTCATGATGTTCCTTTCAGCTGGAATCGGATTTTTCCTGAAAGGTAAGTTACTTACTTTACTTTACTGAAAGACTTTAAAACGAAAACAGGTTATGTTCTTCCGATCTTATCCGGTGCTGTGCGGTGTTTTTTTATTGGTGCTGATAGACCATCACCCAGCTCTAATTCAGGACCATCAACATCCACCCGGACAGCCAAAAACTGCGGATCGGCAACAGTTATAAGGACTCAAAAATGATCGGAATACGCACACCAACGAAAAAGAAACAAAACCGTATTTAGAGGACCTTCCGAATGCAACACCTGGATACAACGAAGCTGGTGGACAAATGTAAACGTTCTAGAGGGTGGATGTTGTTCCATCGACGCTAATTCCTGTGGTCTCATGAAGGGCAGCACAGGTACTGCCCTCCGATGATCACTGGCTTCTACAGCCTGCACTTAGTGGATACAGCTCTCTGGACGAACCCAACTCTCAGGAAATCTAGTACATTGACGGTTCGCCATAGAAACAGAGGATAGCACCTTCCCAGGAAGCAAAGGCCCGCAAGTCAGCGAGGGCACAGAGGAAAACACAGACGACTAAGTATGCGGACCGTTTACAGAGGTAATGGGTCACCTCCATAAGGCCAAGCTGAACTTGAACAACGAAACTGAGGACAGAGAGAAATGGAAGTCACTCAGGCTTGGTGAGAGAGGCCTCATCAGCTACCGGCGATGCAGAGAAAGATAGGAGTACAGGGATGAGATAATAGATAAGGAGAAGGCGATAGAACCGGCCACGAGACAAGAAAGTAAAGAAGTAGAAAGCACATTTTAAGAAAGTTAGAGGAACACAAAAGCTTCTAGAAGAAACAAAAGGAAATGGAAACTAACGGGGAGTTAAAAGACAAGAGAAATTAGGAGCAAAAAAAGATCGTACGCAAGTGTGGCAGCTTAAACACAGACGAGAGAGATCACTACCTTAGAGAATACGGCAGTACACTCTGTGGTGATCACCTCCAACGACATGAAAAAGGAAACGGGAGACCAGGTGATGATAAATAAGAAAGGTGGTTAATGCCAAAGAAGAGGGATTAAAGATAGACAAAATTAGGAAAGCAGATAGAAAGTATATTGGGTTGCATTGCCCGCGACGAAATTGCAGAAAATAAAGAAAAAAATAAGGCAGGAACAAGCTTTTAAAGTCGAGGAACCAAAATAAAGACATCCATTAATCATATTACGTGACGGATGGGCCAGCTAAACAGTGATGAGGAAATTATAAGAGCGTTAGCAGCAAAACATAAGATCTCTTGAAAGATATAGGAAAAGACAATGATGATGGAAGTCAAATACAGGAAGAGGACTAGGAATCCGCCTACATCGCACGTAGTCTTGAGGGCTTCCTCCGCGATATGGACTAGTCTTACCTGGGCGGCATTGTACATGGAAATCTCCAAAGAGTAAGAGGGAGGATCTAATCACCGGCTCGAAGCAGTGCTCACGTATGCTCGGGGTGCGGAGAAGTAAGCAAGTACCGGAGACGACAGATGTGTGCATGGAGGTCCACACCGAGCAGAGTGCACTGAATGCTCTGAGAGATACACTGTGCTGTAAATCTGGTTGAAGGCAGGACTGGACAGAGAAACCACAATGCATTCAGTCTGACCGCCCTGTCGAAGGAAATGGAGATTAATTAGCGAGGTCCACCATATTTTACCGCTAAGGCGTCCCTCACTGTACATGACGTGCCACCAATATCGCGCGCGTCATCCGCCAACATGCAGAGGAGCGAAACTGGCGAGCAGAGCTCATACCGAGGCGGAAGCCACTGCGTTGATCTTGGCAATGCAAGAGCCTTATACCGAGTGATAGGGAGATGAAAGTCACATCGAGGAGGCTGACAATACAGCGAGGAGCCCTAACTCCTGAGCGGGTTATCGTGCCGCGTGTTCGATGGAGCTATCCAGATCACCCAGTGTCCCGACTGATAACTGAGTATCGCAGCTGCTGCTGAGGATTGGGGGTCCGGGAGGTCGGGGTGAACTCCGTATACCTTGAGGGTGATAGTTTTATCGCCCCTATCTAACGAGCATACCTTGGGCCGCGGTAGTAGGTATGGGCACCAGGAGGATATTGGGTGATGTGAACGCATGGAACTCTGTAAAGCCGAAAGACGGACAAGAGAGGAACAGAGGTGGCTTTTAATGCTCGACGAGCTTGGAGTCTACACCTACCAACAGGGGAACTGGAGCCCACTTTCGACACCATCAGGGGCGGCAGAAGATTTGGCTACAGCTATGTGGACGTGATAGCTGGCTCGGCGACCTCTAGAGATCAGATGGCTGGCGCCCTGGAAGATGGAGGACAACCTGACCACAGGGCCATCCGTATTTTGAAATTAATGTCAATAGAACCATGAATTAAAGAACACGACAAGAAAGTATACCAGAAAGTAATTGGAGCGAGTTCCCGTATGAACTCCGCCCAATTTTAAGGCAAAACAAACGAAATAAATATAACCAAAATAGAAGAAATTAAAAATACAGAAGATTTGGGAAACAAATAATAACAAAAACCAACAAGCACCATACAGGAAACGTGTGAAAGACTTAAAAAGTCAAAGGTGTAAGAAATTTATAGATTGCCCCTGGTGACGGTGGAACTAAACTTAAAAGAGGTCCAGGAAAAGCGCAGAATCTTGCGCCACCGATCTCGCCGAGAGTGGGCGTTGTCGAGCAGTACTTTGAGGCCAAGGAAAACTATTTCTGAAGTAAAGAGCGCAAACCGCCAGCTGGAAGGCCTTCTGCGGCCAGCAAGATAGGAGAGTCGATGTGGGACGGTATACCGGGTGATTGAATGCACAGCGGTGAGATAAGAGGGACGTTCCTCTGGTACGAAATGTAAGATAGTACTGGGAGGGCAGATCGGTCAAGCGGATACGTTCTATCCAGAGGATAATCCCGCCGCAACGACGACGTGGGAACAAGCAAGTAAGAGGAAATTGCATACAATAAATGAGGGGTCGCGATGACTCGGCACCTACCTGGCCCACTAAGAGCGAAACGCTGGGGCTGCGTCGTTGTTCAATCCAAAAAGGCGCCTGGAATGGACGTTCTACTCCGGCGATCCATGGTAATGCAATCATCCTGACTTGTTCCTCGCACTTCTATAGAAGGCGTCAAGTCTTTCTTACTTCCTCGCAAGGTAAAGGAAGCTGTGGTAGTCATAATGGAAGCCGGAAAGTGATATGATGGACCTTTAAGTCCTACAGAAAGACCCATAGGTCTCTTTGCCGGTACTGGGTAAAGATCTGGCGAAAAGATGGTTGTCCAGAATCAGGTGGCAACATAGTGCCCCAGATCAGTGATGTTGTTAAGGCACATGGCTTCACAGCCGCAATCGTAAATGGAAGACTCCCTCTCATGATGGACACCTAAATGATCGTCTCGTGAGAAAAAGCCTATTGTTTTGCAAAAGGCTGCCGCTGGACATAGTGGAGCATTCATACTTTGTGGCCCGCGGATCAGACTCAGACTGGCGGAGATGGATGCCCGGTGGACCTGGAGGCGCTCTAATTGCGCTGACGAAGCGATCGATCAGTGCGCGTCGGGTTCGGTGCGGAATGGGTCAAGCGTACGACAAAGGGGTGCGTATGATCCATTGGGGGTCCTACGCTGTGGAACCTGCTGCTTAATCCTCTTCAAAGAATTGGGGCGTGGAGGTGTATACTACTGTACCTTTGCTGATGACGCGGTTTTGATTATCCGGGGATTACCGCACTAGAAGTGCAACGGAGAGCCGGAACTGATACCGATTGCGTTCGGGGTGGGGGTCAAAAATAAGCTTAAACTTCGCATAACACAAACTAAGCAGCTGGTAGTGACGAGGAAGCTGAAGTTTGACTCACCACCTCGACCATGGGCGGTGTGGAGGATCGCGATGTCCAAGAACATCAAGATACTTTCGGCTCTACAATGACGGACTGAAGTTCAACGCGCGCATAATATTGCAAATGTGTCGGAAGGCGTGAGTCTGTACGTCCAACTGTCGAGGGCCGCTAAGGTCCAATGGGATTGAACCCCGAGGTGGTTAGAACCATTTATACGGCGGTGGTGGAGCCGACGACGCATGCGGGCGCATGGGGCGTTTCAAAGAATACACTAAAGGTCTGGCCAGAAAGCAGCCGACCCGGCAGAGAGAGGGTTTGTCCAGAAGATTGTGAATCGTAGGACCGCCCCCCGGTCAGCCTTGCTGGCGAAGCCGATTGCTTCCCCCTGATATAAGGGATTTAAATGTTCTCTTTACTGGCGAAAGAGAGAGGCATATCGCGGCGAGGTAGGACAGGGATATGAGATTCAGACCTTTACGCCGAGATGCCACCATCCGCCGAAAGGCTGAGCCGACTTCACCTGCATGGGGATGGTGTGGATTTGCCTACGCAAGACGAGGCTACCAGTCCGAATCTCTACACCGACAGCAAATCGAGGGGAAAGTCGGAGGCACTATCCATTTGGATAGGCGCGGCTGAGAAGAGTAATTCGAAAACTCGCTGCGGATTACTGCACCGTCTACTGCGCGGAATTATTGCTAAATCGCGAAGCCACCGAGTGGGCAATTACGGTACCGCGCATGAAACTCTTCAGGGTCTATTGCGACTCAGGTCCGGCCTCCCTCCAAACGGCGATAATCCCGATTCCCCGTATCCTCGCGGTGAAAGCTAATGACAAAACATCTGCATACATTGTGGGACGTGGGAAGGGAACATCTCCCCAATATGGGCAGCGCCCACGCAGGTTTGGAGGGAACGAGGGCGGACGAACTCGGCAAGAGGCAGCACTAAAGATCAAAACAAAGCCCAACTATGACCTCTTCCCGGTTTCATTCGCCAAGCAACAAATCCGTGAGAAGTCGCTTGAGGAATGGAACCGAAGATACGAGACAAGCCAAACAGCGTCAACAACAAAGATCTTCCTTCCGCAGGCGACAAATGCATATAAGATCGTGAGAGAGATCGAACCCACTGGTGTACTGACAGGTGTTGACAGGGCACGGCGGGTTCTCTGGAGTACTTGCATAGATTCAAATGCAAGGAGAGTTCTGCGTGCTCAGGAGTGACGATAAGGTGGAAAGTGTGATCCACCTTATCACAGAATGTCCAATGTACAGCAGAGAGAGAATGGACATGGAGATAGAAATAGAAATAAAATAAGCAGAAATAATATACACGAAATTATTAGAAATAAGGAATCTAGGGATAAGTTTATCAGTTTTTGTAAATACATAGCCAGCAAAGTAATAAATAAGAATAAATAATAGGTAGTAGGAAACAATAAGGAGACAAATCAATTATACACTGTACAGTACTATGTTAAGTTATACATACATATACACTTATATGTAATAATTAAAAAAAAAAAAAAAGGTATAATAAATAGAAGAGTAGTAAATATAAGTTTATATCCTAACTATAGCGATAACGAAAAATTAGATATAGATATATGATAAGTACATAGATATTAAGGAAAAATTGAAATTTTGTTATATATCAACGCAATAAAGAGGAAATGTTTATTTTTAAAGTGGACATGTAAATATTAATAGTTTGACATATATGTAATGATTAAAAGCACAAAAAAGTCCCTGACGATACATGTCAGAGGAATATACATGCGAGACACCCAAAAATGGGGGTCACTAATATAAAAAAAAAAAAAAAAAAAAAAAAAAAAAAAAAAAAAAAAAAAAAAAAAAACCTAACCTAACCTAACCTAATCCCAACCTAACTCTAACCTTAACCTTAACCTAACTCTAACCTAATCCTAACCTAATCCTAACCTAACCTAACTCTTAACCTTAACCTAACCTAACCTAATCCTAACCTAACTCTAATCCTAACCTAATCCTAACCTAACCTAATCCCAACCTTAACCTAACCCAATCCCAATCCCAACTCTAACCTAACCTAATCCTAACTCTAACCTAACCTTAACCTAACTCTAACCCAACCCAACCTAACCTAATCCTAACCTAACCTAACTCTAACCTAATCCTAACTCTAACCTAACCTAACCTTAACCTAACTCTAACCTAACCTAACCTAACCTAACTCTAACTCTAACTCTAACCTAATCCCAACTCTAACCTAACCTAATCCTAACTCTAACCTAACCTAACTCAACCTAACCTAATCCCAACCTTAAATCCCAACCTAACCTTAACCTAACCTAACTCTAACCTAATCCTAACCTAACCTAGCCTAGCCTAACCTAGCCTAACCTAACCTAACCTAACCTAACCATCATCGGGATATAAGAAGAGCAGTGGAACAAATAAACGGTCAGGATCAGGAAGAGGAACAGGACCCTCCTTTTTAGTAAGGAGGAGCTGCTAAATGCCGCGAGAGCCTTTAACCCGAAGAAGGCACCTGGGGATGGAGGACTGCGGATATTGTTCGGGCGCTGGTCGAAGGCGACACGGACTTCCACTTGATGATGGCCAACAGATGCCTAGAACTGAGTCTTTCCCCACCATCTGGAAGGAGGCCACAGTAGTAGTAATAAGAAAGCCGGATAAGGAAACTTATACCACACCAAAGTCCTATAGACCCATTGGCCTCCTCCCGGTGATGGGAAAACTACTCGAGAGGATGATTGTTGGCCGCCTCAAGTGGCATCTGGTCCCCAGACTGAGCTCGCGACAGTATGGCTTCGTACCACAGAAGAGTACGGAAGACTCCTCTATGATCTGATGGAACACGTACGCGATAAGCTGAAACAAAACTAATTGTCACCATTGTTTCATTAGACATAGAGGGAGCCTTTGACAGCGCCTGGTGGCCCGCCATCAGAATGAGATTAGCGAAGGAGAAGTGCCCTATTAACATCCGTAGAATACTGACAGTTACCTGACAGACAGAAAGGTCAGAGGAGGTATGCGGAGAGGAGACATCAAAAAGTACTAGCCAGGGTGCGTACAGGGTTCGATAGGGGACCCATTTTATGGAACCTCCTGATTGACCCCTTATTAAAAGATCTGGAGCAGAGGGCACCACGCACAGGCATTTGCCGACGACGTCGTGCTCGTATTTAGCGGGAGACGTCGAGCATTAACACCAGTGCTAGGGAGGCACTCGATTATGTTCAGGCGTGGGTGTCAAAACAAACTCAAGTTTGCACCACATAAAACAAAAGCAATGGTCATAACAAACAGGTTAAAATATGACAACCCACGCCTGAGCATGGGAGGGATCCCAATCGACATGGACCAAGAAATCAAACTGCTGGGCTTAAACATTGACAGAAAACTAACCTTCAACAAACACATCACCCTCACATGCAGAAAAGCACTCAACATACACAAACATCTAACCAGAGCGGCCAAAATAACATGGGGGCTAAACCCCGAAATAGTAAAAATAATATACACGGCAGCAGTGGAACCGATCATTACGTATGCGGCTGGAGCCTGGGGGAAATCTGCAGCAAAGCTAGTTTCTAGAAAACAGCTCAATGCCGTGCAAAGAGGTTTCGCCCAGAAAATATGCCGAGCATACAGAACGGTTTCGCTTAACTCCGCACTCGCACTGTCAGGAATACTGCCTCTCGACCTTCGTATCAAAGAGGCTACAATATTTGAGATAAGAAAGGGAAAAAGGAGCATGCATACGGAGATAGGGAGGTCGAGAAGGAGGTATTATACACCAAATCCACACACCCTGCACGTAAGATACATCTAGAGTACAAACACCTCGAGCCAGGAGCAGATCAGCACCCGGCGACTTTCCAGGCCTCTAAAATATACACGGACGGCAGCGGGCTTGAGGGCAAGGTCGGAGACCCGCGTTTTCCTTATGGAAAGACGGCGTCGAAACCAAGTCCAAAAGTTTGCTGTCGTCCCATTGCACAGTATACCGCCGAGCTTCTGGCTCTCCTAAAGGCAACGGTGGAGGCCCTGGAAAGAGCTGGATATTCATTTGGAATATTCAGTGATTCTAGGGCCGCCCTAGATACTTTATGCAACAGTGAGATAAGGCACCTTTAGCAATTCAGGCACAAAACAACATAAGCCAGGCAATACTAAAGGGAAAACCGTCTCCTGTACTGGGTGAAGGCCCATGTGGGATAGCGGGAAATGAGAGAGCGGATGAGCTCATGAAACACGCAGCGCTATACACAAAGACAAAACCTGTCTACGACCAATGCCCGGTTTCATTCATGAAGAGACAAACTGAGAGGACACTCTTCATGAATGGAACCGAGGTACACGGAGGAAGCCACGGCATCTGGCACGAAGATATTTTTGCCCAACATCTATATAGCCCAGGAATTCATTAAATCGGTAACTACAAACATGCACCTCACGCAACTACTCACTGGGCACGGCGGGTTCTCGGAGTACCTGAATAGATTCGGGTGCAAAGAGAGCCTGTCGTATTTGCGACCCGGATGTTCCGGAAACAGTTATCCACGTAATAACAGAGTGCCCAGTGCATTGTAGGGATCGACAGGATATAGAATTAAAACCGGAATTAAATAGAAGCCACAAAATTAAGTCAACTAATTTGTCAAAAGGAAACTAAACATGATTTTATAGAATACTGTATTAAAATAATAAGAAAAGTAAATCTAAGAAATAAATAAATCGTATATAATAGTATATTTTGGAAAATGAAATGCAATGAAAGGAATAGAATGTAGAAGAACAAGTATAAATGTAAAATATATAAATGAAAGAGAACAAAGAACTGAAATAGAATAACAAAAGAAGTTAAATGTAAACCTATAATATTGCGAATTGTAAATAACAAAAGCGAACAAACAAAAAGCCTGAAAAATATCCCTGACAATGACTCGTCAGGGGAACGCGCAGTACTTCAAAAAAAAAAAAAAAAAAAAAAAAAACCTAACCTAACCTAACCTAACCTAACCTAACCTAACCTAACCTAACCTAACCTAACCTAACCTAACCTAACCTAACCTAACCTAACCTAACCTAACCTAACCTAACTCTAACCTAATCCCAATCCTAACCTAACTCTAACCTAACCCAACCTAACCTAACTCCAACCTAACCTAACCTAACCTAACCTAACCTAACCTAACCTAACCTAACCTAACCTAACCTAACCTAACCTAACCTAACCTAACCTAACCTAACCTAACCTAACCTAACTCTAACCTAACCTAATCCCAATCCTAACCTAACCTAACCTAACCTAACCTAACTAACCTAACCTAATCCCAACCTAACCTAATCCCAATCCTAACCTAACCTAACCCAGTCGCGTGCCGACGTCCGACCCGTGCGCATCGTTTCGGAGGCGCTCCGTGTTCTAAAATCTAATAAAATAGTCAAAGTGTTCAAAATATAGTGTGTTATATATCAAAAGACGCGGAAAATTACGCTGAACAGCGTACTTCTTTGAAGAGTCTGGTGAGCTGCTCCTTTCAGCCAAGAATCGGATTTTTCCTGAAAGGTAAGTTACTTTACTTTACTTTTACTGAAAGACTTTTAAACGAAAACAGGTTATGTTCGGATTCTTATCCGGTGCTGTGCGGGTGTTTTTCTTTATTGGTGCTGATAGACCATCACCCCAGCTCTAATTAGACCCATCAACATCCACCCGGACACAAAAACTGCGGATTTGGCAACAGTTATAAGGACTCAAAAATGATCGGAATACGCACACTAACGAAAAAGACAAACAAAACCGTACGTGAGGACCTTCCGAATGCAACACCTGGATGCGCGAACGAAGACACAGACAAAATGTCAAACGTTCTAGAGGTGGATGTTGTTCCCACGATCAGCACTCCTGTGGTCTCTAGCGAAGGGCAGCACAGGTACTGCCCTCCGACACCAGACGACCGGCTTCACAGCCCGCACTTAGTGATGTTTCTCTGACGAACCTAAACTCTCAGGGAAATCTAGTACATTGACGGTTCGCCAGAAACAGAGGATAGCACCTTCCCAGGAAGCAAAGGCCCGCAAGCTATCAGCGGAGGGCACAGAGAAAACACAGACGACTAAGCATGCGGACCGTTTAACAGAGGCACGGGCCTGCCTCCATAAGGCCAAGCTGAACTTGAACAACTCTAGAAACCTGAGGACAGACATAAAATGGAAGTCACTCAGGCTATAGAGAGGCTCTATCAGCTGGTCAAGGAGGCAGAGAAAGATAGGAGTACAGGGACAGAGATAATAGATAAGGAGAAGAAGGCGATAGAACCGAACAGGGACACGAGACAAGAAAAGAAGAAGTAGAAAGCACATTTTAAGAAAGTTAGAGGAACACGGAAAGCTTCTAGAAGAAAACAAAAAGGAAATGGAAAAACTAACGGAAGAGTTAAAAAGACAAGAAATTAGGGAAGAAAAAAGATCGTACGCAAGTGTGGCAGCCAAACCACAGACGAGATCACTTCCAGAGAATACGGCAGTACACTCTGTGGTGATCACCTCCAACGATGAAAAGGAAACGGAGACCAGGTGATGGATAAAATAAGAAAGGTGGTTAATGCCAAAGAAGAGGGATTAAAGATAGACAAAATTAGGAAAGCAAGAGATAGAAAAGTAATATTGGGTTGCAATGCTCAAGACGAAATTAAGAAAATAAAAGAAAAAATACAAAAGGCAGGAACAAGCTTAAAAGTCGAGGAAATCAAAAATAAAGATCCATTAATCATATTACGTGACGTGATGCAATACAACAGTGATGAGGAAATTATAAGAGCGTTAAAGGTGCAAAACAGGCATCTCTTGAAAGATATAGGAAAAGACAATGACAGGATGGAAGTCAAATACAGGAAGAGGACTAGGAATCCGCTCACATCGCACGTAGTCTTGAGGGTTTCTCCGCCGATATGGACTAGTCTTACTCAAGTGGGTATTGTACATGTAGATCTCCAAAGAGTAAGAGTGGAGGATCAATCACCGCTCATACAGTGCTCACGATGCCTGGGGTATGGACACAGCAAGCGGGTATGCACGGAGACGACAGATGTGCAGTCACTGCGGAGGTCCACACCTCAGAGCAGAGTGCACTGAAATGCTCTCTGAGAGATACCATCGTGCTGTAACTGCTCGAAGGCAGGACTGACAGGAGAAACCACAATGCATTCAGTCTGACTGCCCTGTCAGAAGGAAATGGGAGACACTAGCGAGGTCCACCATAGCCTACTGCTAAGGGCGTCCCTACTGTACATAGCGATCGTGGCCACCAATATCGCGTCATCCAAGTCAACATGCAGAGGAGCGAAACTGCGACAGCAGAGCTCATGACCGAGGCGGTCACTCGCAAGTTGACCTTGGCAATGGTGCAAGAGCCTTATATCGGGAGGATAGGGGAGATGAAACAATATCGAGGAGTACGGACAATACAATGCGCGAGGAGCCCTAACTCCGAGCGGGTTATCAAAGCCGCCATTGTAGTGTTCGATGGAGCTATCCAGATCACCCAGTGTCCCGACTTGATAACTGAGAATATCGCAGTTGCCAAGTTGAGGATTGGGGTCTGGGAGGTCGGGGTAGTCTCCGTATACCTTGAGGGTGATAGCCTATCGCCCCTATCTTAACGACATCACGGCCGCGGTAGTAGGTATGGGCACCAGAGACGTGATATTGGGTGGGATGTGAACGCATGGAACTCTTGGTGGGGAAGTCGAAAGACGGACAAGAGAGGAACAGAGGTGGCTTTAATGCTCGACGAGCTTGAGCTCCACCTACTCAACAGGGGAACTGAGCCCACTTTCGACACCATCAGGGCGGCAGAAGATTTACCAGCTATGTGGACGTGACAGCTTGCTCGGCGACCCTTCTAGGGAGGATCGATGGCTGGCGCCTGGAAGATGGAGTGACAAACTCCGACCACAGGGCCATCCTATTTGAAATTAATATACACAACAATAGAACCATAGAATTAAAGAACACGACAAGAAAATACAATACCAGAAAGTAACTGGAGCGAGTTCCGTATGAACTCGCCCAATTTTGGCAAAACAACGAAATAAATATAACCAAAATAGAAGAAATTAAAAATACAGAAGATTTGGAACAAATAATAACAAAACTAACAAGCACCATACAGGAAACGTGTGAAAAACACTTAAAAAGTCAGCAGTAAGAAATTTATAGGATTGCCCTGGTGGACGGTGGAACTCACTAACCTCAAAAGAGGTCCTGCGGAAAAGCGCAGAATCTCTTGCGCTGCACCGATCCGCCGAGAGTGGGTTGTCGAGCAGTACCTTGAGGCCAAGGAAAACTATTTCCTTGAAGTAAAGAAAGCGCAAACCGCCAGCTGGAAGGCCTTCTGCGGCCAGCAAGATAGGGAGTCGATGTGGGACGGTATATACCGGGTGATTAGACGTACAGCGGTGAGACAAGAGGACGTTCCTCTGGTACGAAATGGAGTAGTACTGGGAGGGCAGGAGTCGGCCAAATTGCTGGCGGATACGTTCTATCCAGAGGATAATCCCGCCAACGACGACGTGGAACACAAGCAAGTAAGAGAAATTGCAGATACAATAAATGAGGGGCTGCGTGATGACTCATGCAACCCACCATTCACTAAGAGCGAACTGCTGTGGGCCGCGTCGTCGTTCAATCCAAAAAAGGCGCCTGGAATGGACGGCCTTACCTCCGACATCTGCTGTACGGCAATCACACTGACCCTGACCTGTTCCTCGCACTTATGAACAAGTGCCTAAGTCTTTCTTACTTCCTGCAAGGTGGAAGGAAGCTGTGGTAGTAGTCATACGGAAGCCGGGAAAGGACACATACGCGGACCCTAAGTCCTACAGACCCATAGGTCTCTTGCCGGTACTGGGTAAGATCTGCGAAAAGATGGTTGTCCAGAGAATCAGGTGGCACATAGTGCCCCAGATCAGTGACAGCCAGTACGGCTTCATGCCGCAACGTAGTACCGAAGACTCCCTCTGTGCCATGATGGGACACCTAAATGATCGTCTTCGTGAGAAAAGCTCATTGTTTTGGTGTCGCTGGACATAGAGGGAGCATTCGATAATGCGTGGTGGCCCGCGATCAGACTCAGACTGGCGGAGACCGGATGCCCGGTGGACCTGAGGCGCCTAATTGACAGCTATCTTAGCGATCGATCAGTGCGCGTCGGGTTCGCCGGTGCGGAATGGGTCAAGCGTACGACAAAGGGGTGCGTGCAAGGATCCATTGGGGTCCTACGCTGTGGAACCTGCTGCTTAATCCTCTTCTGGAAGAATTGGGGCGGAGGGGGTATACCGTCAGGCCTTTGCTGATGACGTGGTTTTGATTATCTCGGGGACAATGCACTAGAAGTGCAACGGAGAGCCGAACTGATACTCGATTATGTTCGGGGTGGGGGTCAAAAATAAGCTAAACTTCGCAGCACACAAAACTAAGGCTATGGTAGTGACGAGGAAGCTGAAGTTTGACTCACCACTCCTGACCATGGGCGGTGTGGAGGATCGAGCTGTCCAAGAACATCAAGATACTCGGCCTCACAGTGGACGACGGACTCACGTTCAACGCGCACATTGCAAATGTGTGTCGGAAGGCGCAGAGTCTGTACGTCCAACTGTCGAGGGCCGCTAAGGTCCAATGGGGATTGAACCCCGAGGTGGTTAGAACCATTTATACGGCGGTGGTGGAGCCGACGATCATGTACGCTGCGGGCGCATGGGCGTCGGCGACACTAAAAGGTCTGCCAGAAAGCAGCTGGACTCCGTGCAGAGAGGGTTTGTCCAGAAGATTGTGAAATCGTATAGGACCGTCTCCCTGCATTCAGCCCTGCTGCTAGCCGGATTGCTTCCCTGGATATAAGGATCAGGAAGCAGCCTCTCTTTACCAAGTAAAGAGAGGCATATCGCGGCGAGTGGTAGGGGACAGGGATATGGAGACTAGGACTCCCTACGCCGAGATGCCACATCCTGCCGAAAGGCTGGAGCTGGACTTCACCTGCATGGGGGATGGTGTGGATTTGCCTACGCAAGACGAGGCTACCGTCCGAATTTACACCGACGGTAGTAAAATCGAGGGGAAAGTCGGAGCGGCACTATCCATTTGGATAGGCGCGGCCGAGAAGAGTACCCGAAAACTCAAGCTGGGTGATTACTGCACCGTCTACCAGGCGGAATTGCTGGCAATCAGTGAAGCCACCGAGTGGGCACTACGGCACTCTGCACGGAACTTCAGGGTCTATTGCGACTCCAGGTCCGCCCTCCAAACGGTTATTAACCCGGATTCCCTGCATCCTCGCGGTGAAAGCACGACAAAACATCTGTACATTGCGGGGACGTGGAAGAACATCTCCCTAACATGGGTGAAAGCCCACGCAGGTTTGGAGGGGAACGAGAGGGCGGACGAACTTGCAAAGGAGGCTGCAATTAAGACCAAGAGGACCCCCGACTACGATCGATGCCCTGTCTCGTTCGTCAAGCGACAAATCCGTTTGGAGTCGGTTGATGAATGGAACAGGAGGTATCGAGAGGGTGACACGGCTTCCGTCACCAAAGCCTTCTTCCCGGACGCGTCAGAAGCCTTCAGCGTAATTAAAACCTGGAGATGGACGCTCTGTCTGTGCAGGTGTTCACGGGCCACGGCGGTTTCTCCGAATACTTGAACCGCTTCAGGTGTAAAGAGAGCCCGTCGTGTGTCTGTGACGACACCATCAAGGAGGATATCTTGCACCTCATAACGGAGGTCCTGTCAACGCAGGAGAGGCTCAATGTTGAGAGCTACACAGGTTTAAAAGTAACAATAAATAACTTGCCAGTCCTTATCAGTAGCAGAGATTTTAGCCAGAAATTCCTGCATTTCTGCAAGCGTGTGGCGATGAAAGCTATACGACAAAATAAAACAAAATGAATGTATGAGTATGTTAGTATGTGTGTGAATATTTAGTTATATATAATACATAGTAACTAAATTTAGAACTATATATATATTAAGTTTGACTAAGAAGAAATATATATAAGAATAGAATACGATGTATATAGAGATAAGACTCGACTAAAAAATAGTGTAAGTGGATAATGTTAGAAATGAACAAAAAAGTCCCTGAGTTATCATGTCAGGGAAATATGATGCAAGGGCCCCAGAAATGGGGCAAAAAAAAAAAAAAAAAAAAAAAAAAAACCTAACCTAACCTTAACCTAACCTAACCTAACTCTAACCTAACTCTAACCTAACTCCAACCTAACCTAACTCAACCTAACCTAACCTAATCCTAACCTAATCCTAACCTAACCTAACCTTAACCTAATCCTAACTCTAACCTAACCTAACCTAACTCTAACCCAACCTAACCTAACCTAACCCAACTCTAACCTAACCTTAACCTAACCTAACCCAATCCCAACCTAATCCCAACTCTAACCTAACCTAACCTAACCTAACCTAACCTAACCTTAACCTAACCTAACCTAACCTAATCCCAACCTTAACCTAACCTAACCTAACCTAACCTAATCCCAACTCTAACCTAACTCTAACTCTAACCTAACCTTAACCTAACCTAACCTAACCTAACCTAACTCTAACCTAACTCAACTCCAACCTAACCTAACCCAACCTAACCTAACCTAACCTAACCTAACCTAACCTAACCTAACCTAATCCCAACCTTAACCTAACCTAACCTAACCTTAACCTAACCTAACCTAACCAAGGAATCTAGGGATAAGTTTATTAGTTTTTGTAAATATATAGCCAGCAAAGTAATAAATAAGAATAAATAATTAATAATAGTTAAGTTATACATACATATACACTTATACATAATATTAATAATAAGAAAAAAAAAAAAAAAAAAAAAAAAAAAAAAAATAGAAGAATAGAAAATATAAGTTTATATTTTAACTTTAGTGATAGCGAAAATTAGATATAGATGTACAATAAGTACATAGGTATTAAGGAAAGATAGAAATTGTAATTTATAAAGCGCAATAAAAAAAAGAAATGTTTATTTTTAATAGTTGATACGTAAATATTAAGTATAAAATGATTAAAAAGCACAAAAAAGTCCCTGACGATACATGTCAGGGGAATATACATGCGAGACCCCCAGAAATGGGGTCACAATATAAAAAAAAAAAAAAACCTAACCTAACCTAACCTAACTCAACCTAACCTAACCTAACTCTAACCTAATCCCAACCTAACCTAACCTAACCTAATCCTAACCTAACCTAACCTAACCTAACTCTAACCTAACCTAACCTAACCTAACCTAACTCTAACCTAATCCCAATCCTAACCTAACCTAACCTAACCTAATCCCAACCTAACCTAACCTAACCTAATCCCAATCCTAACCTAACCCAATCCCAACCTAACCTAATCCCAACCTAACCTAACCTAACCTAACCTAACCTAACCTAACCCAATCCCAATCCCAACTCTAACCTAACCTAACCGGCCAATATCTTCGTGGTATAACGCCTAGTGTACGTCAAGTTTGTGTCTTAAAGTAGTATTTGAGTAGTTAAATCATTTTAAAGTCTTCTTGCGCCGCTTTCAGGTCATCATTTTTCTCGTTTTTGTCAGTTTTTAAGTTTTCTTAGTTACGTAATTATATTAGATTTATAAAGTTTTATTTTCGTTAGTTTTCGTGTTGTTTTTGCTCCCGATCGGTAGGTCCCTGTCCACAACCGACGAATCAGCCGAAACCTGGAACAGAAACGCACAAAATTAGGAAAAATCACAAATTTATAGCAAACCGAGGTGTAGTGGTGAAGTCCCATTTTAAAGGAATTTGCCAATATCTTCGTGGTATAACGCCCAGTGTATGTCAAGTTTGTGTCTTAAAGTAGTATTTGAGAAGTTAAATCATTTTAAAGTCTCTTGCGCCGCTTTCAGGTCATTTTTCTCGTTTTTGTCAGTTTTTAAGTTTTCTTAGTTACGTAATTATATTAGATTTATAAAGTTTTATTTTCGTTAGTTTTCGTGTTGTTTTTGCTCCTGATCGGTAGGTCCCTGTCCACAACCGACGAATCAGCTGAAACCTGGAACAGAAACGCACAAAATTAGGAAAAATCACAAATTTATAGCAAACCGAGGTGTAGTGGTGGAAGTCCTATTTTAGCGAATTTGCCAATATCTCGTGGTATAACGCCTAGTGTACGTCAAGTTTGTGTCTTAAAGTAGTATTTGAGTAGTTAAATCATTTTAAAGTCTCTTGCGCCGCTTTCAGGTCATTTTTCTCGTTTTTGTCAGTTTTTAAGTTTTCTTAGTTACGTAATTATATTAGATTTATAAAGTTTTATTTTCGTTAGTTTTCGTGTTGTTTTTGTTCCCGATCGGTGGTGGTCCCTGTCCACAACCGACGAATCAGCCGAAACCTGAACAGAAACGCACAAAATTAGGAAAAAAATCACAAATTTATAGCAAACCGAGGTGTAGTGGTGGAAGTCCTATTTTAAAGGAATTTACAATATCTTCGTGGTATAACGCCTAGTGTATGTCAAGTTTGTGTCTTAAAGTAGTATTTGAGAAGTTAAATCATTTTAAAGTCTCTTGCGCCGCTTTCAGGTCATTTTTCTGTTTTGTCAGTTTTTAAGTTTTCTTAGTTACGTAATTATATTAGATTTATAAAGTTTTTATTTTCGTTAGTTTTCGTGTTGTTTTTGTTCCCGATCGGTAGGTCCCTGTCCACAACTGACGAATCAGCCGAAACCTGGAACAGAAACGCACAAAATTAGGAAAAATCACAAATTTATAGCAAACCGAGGTGTAGTGGTGAAGTCCCATTTTAAAGGAATTTGCCAATATCTTCGTGGTATAACGCCCAGTGTATGTCAAGTTTGTGTCTTAAAGTAGTATTTGAGTAGTTAAATCATTTTAAAGTCTTCTGCGCCGCTTTCTGTGGTCATTTTTCTCGTTTTTGTCAGTTTTTAAGTTTTCTTAGTTACGTAATTATATTAGATTTATAAAGTTTTTATTTTCGTTAGTTTTCGTGTTGTTTTTGTTCTGATCGGTAGGTCCCCGTCCACAACCGACGAATCAGCTGAAACCTGGAACAGAAACGCACAAAATTAGAAAAATCACAAATTTATAGCAAACCGAGGTGTAGTGGTGAAGTCCCATTTTAAAGGAATTTGCCAATATCTTCGTGGTATAACGCCTAGTGTATGTCAAGTTTGTGTCTTAAAGTAGTATTTGAGAAGTTAAATCATTTTAAAGTCTCTTGCGCCGCTTTCAGGTCATTTTTCTCGTTTTTGTCAGTTTTTAAGTTTTCTTAGTTACGTAATTATATTAGATTTATAAAGTTTTTATTTTCGTTAGTTTTCGTAAGTTGTTTTTGCTCCTGATCGGTAGGTCCCTGTCCACAACCGACGAATCAGCTGAAACCTGGAACAGAAACGCACAAAATTAGGAAAAATCACAAATTTATAGCAAACCGAGGTAGTGGTGAAGTCCTATTTTAAAGGAATTTGGCTAATATCTTCGTGGTATAACGCCTAGTGTATGTCAAGTTTGTGTCTTAAAGCAGTATTTGAGTAGTTAAATCATTTTAAAGTCTTCCTTGCGCCGCTTTCAGGTCATTTTTCTGTTTTGTCAGTTTTTAAGTTTTCTTAGTTACGTAATTATATTAGATTTATAAAGTTTTTATTTTCGTTAGTTTTCGTGTTGTTTTTGCTCCTGATCGGTAGGTCCCCGTCCACAACCGGACGAATCAGCCGAAACCTGGAACAGAAACGCACAAAATTAGGAAAAATCACAAATTTATAGCAAACCGAGGTGTAGTGGTGAAGTCCTATTTTAAAGGAATTTGGCTAATATCTTCGTGGTATAACGCCTAGTGTATGTCAAGTTTGTGTCTTAAAGTAGTATTTGAGAAGTTAAATCATTTTAAAGTCTCTTGCGCCGCTTTCAGGTCATTTTTCTGTTTTGTCAGTTTTTAAGTTTTCTTAGTTACGTAATTATATTAGATTTATAAAGTTTTTATTTTCGTTAGTTTTCGTGTTGTTTTTGCTCCCGATCGGTAGGTCCCCGTCCACAACCGACGAATCAGCCGGAAACCTGGAACAGAAACGCACAAAATTAGGAAAAATCACAAATTTATAGCAAACCGAGGTAGTGGTGAAGTCCTATTTTAAAGGAATTTGGCTAATATCTTCGTGGTATAACGCCTAGTGTATGTCAAGTTTGTGTCTTAAAGTAGTATTTGAGTAGTTAAATCATTTTAAAGTCTTCTTGCGCCGCTTTCAGGTCATTTTTCTCGTTTTTGTCAGTTTTTAAGTTTTAGTTACGTAATTATATTAGATTTATAAAGTTTTTATTTTCGTTAGTTTTCGTGTTGTTTTTGCTCCTGATCGGTAGGTCCCTGTCCACAACCGGACGAATCAGCCGAAACCTGAACAGAAACGCACAAAATTAGGAAAAATCACAAATTTATAGCAAACCGAGGTGTAGTGGTGAAGTCCCATTTTAAAGGAATTTGCCAATATCTTCGTGGTATAACGCCTAGTGTATGTCAAGTTTGTGTCTTAAAGTAGTATTTGAGTAGTTAAATCATTTTAAAGTCTCTTGCGCCGCTTTCAGGTCATTTTTCCTGTTTTTGTCAGTTTTTAAGTTTTCTTAGTTACGTAATTATATTAGATTTATAAAGTTTTTATTTTCGTTAGTTTTCGTGTTGTTTTTGTTCCCGATCGGTAGGTCCCCGTCCACAACCGGACGAATCAGCCGGAAACCTGGAACAGAAACGCACAAAATTAGGAAAAATCGCCCGCCCACCCTCCCAGTCTTCATTACTTAGGTAGATTTCTACCCAGTCATAAAAATATAAAATTCATATTCGACTAAAAATGATCGGAATACGCACACCAACAAAAGGCCACCAAAGCCGCATGCGAGGACCTTCCGAAGGCAACATCTGTGAGCGTCACAGAAGACTTACACATGTCGTGCCCCTAGAAGCAGAGGTCATCCCCTCCACGAGCACACCTGTGGTGAGCAGTGAAGTGGCAGTGCAGGTGCTCCCTCCAAGCTCTAGAGGGTCGTTGTCAAGGTCCGCTGTTAACGATGGGTCTCTGGTTGAACAGAAACAATCAGGCAAGACTGGCACACTGGCGCTCCGCCAAAAACAGAAGTTAGCGACCTCTCAGGATGCAAAAGAAAAGGACCGCAGATCATCAGCCTCGGAAGAGGCACAAAAGACAGAGGTGACCAAATATGCGGATCGCTTAACTGAGGCTCGGGCCTGCCTCCACAAAGCCAAGCTGAATTTGAACAATTCAAGAAATCTGAGGACTGATATAAAGACGGAGGTCACTCAGGCAATAGAGAGGCTCTATCAGCTGGTCAAGGAGGCAGAAAAAGACAGGAGTCCAGGGACAGAAAGGAAGGAAAAGGAGTTAGAAAAGAAGACGAAAGATTCAGAAGGAAAAAGGGAGAAAAGAAAAGAAGAAACAGAAAGCATATTTTTAAGAAAACTAGAGGAACACGGGAAGCTTCTAGAAGAGAACAAGAAAGAAATGGAAAAGCTAAAAGAAGAGTTAAAAAAGCAAGAATTTAAAGAAGATAGAAGGTCATACGCAAGCGTGGCGGCTAAACCATCAACGAGATTACCTTCGGAGAATACAGCTATGCACTCAGTTGCGATCACCTCAAACGATGAGAAAGAGACAGGAGACCAAGTGCTGGACAGAATAAGGAAAGTAGTAAATGCCAAGGAAGAAGGACTAAAGATTGATAAAATCCGAAAAGCAAAAGATAGAAAAATTATAGTAGGATGTTGTACGCAGGATGAAATAAATAAGGTAAAAGAAAATATAATAAAGGCAGGAACCAATCTTAAAGTTGAAGAAATTAAAACAAAGATCCACTTATTATACTTAGAGACGTGATGCAATACAACAACGACGAGGATATTGTTATGGCTTTAAAGGTCCAAAACAAACATCTTTAAAGGACATAAGCGAGGAAAGCAAGAGAATTGAAGTTAAGTACAGGAAGAAAACAAGGAATCCGCTCACATCGCACGTAGTGCTGAAGGTCTCTCCCCGATATGGAATCGCCTTTACACAAGCAGGATAGTTCACGTTGATCTCCAGAGAGTGAGGGTAGAAGATCAATCCCCACTAATTCAGTGTTCACGATGCCTAGGATATGGGCACAGCAAGCGGCTATGCACGGAGACGATAGATGTGTGCAGCCACTGCGGAGGCCCGCATCTCAGAGCAGAGTGCACTGAAATGCTCTCTGGAGAAATGCCAACGTGCCGAAACTGTTCGAGGGCAAAAATGGACAGGAGAGACCATAACGCGTTTAGCATGGACTGCCCTGTGAGAAGGAAATGGGAGTCACTTGCAAGGTCCACCATAGCTTATTGCTAAGGTGGTCCTGGCTCAAAAGGCACCAAAACAACGTCGACCATCGATATCACGCGATCCAGGCAAACTTACAGAGGAGTGAGCTAGCTACGGCCGAACTAATCACGGAAGCAGCCAGGCGCAAAATAATGTTCGCCATGATCCAGGAGCCTTATATAGGACGAATCGGGGAGATGAGGCAATATCCGGGGACAAGAACAGTACAATGCACTAGGAACCTTAATACCGAAAAGTGGTAAAGGCTGCCATTGTACTGTTCGACGACACCATAGACGTCATCCAGTGTCCCAACCTTATGTCTGAAAACATTGCTGTTGCCAGACTGAGGACAGGGGCCTGGGAGATAGGGGTGGTGTCTGTCTATCTAGAAGGAGACAAACCTATCGAACCATACCTGGACAAGATTAGAGCAGCCGTAAAAGGTATAGGAACTGGAAGCGTGATACTAGGTGGTGACGTAAACGCGTGGAGCACATGGTGGGGCAGTAGAGCAACAGATACCAGGGGGGTAGAAGTGGCGGCGGTCCTGATGACATGGAGTTTCATATACTGAACACAGGAACCGAGCCCACCTTTGACACCTTCCGAGGAGGTAGGAGGTTCTCCAGCTGTGTAGATGTAACTACCTGCTCGACAAGTCTACTCGGTAGGATAGATAACTGGAGACTGGCGGAAGATATATCCAGCTCGACCACAAGGCGATTCTATTCGAAATAAATCTAACAAAATCAATAGGGAACAACATAGAGAGAACAACTAGAAAATACAATACTAAAAAGCAAACTGGAGTGAATTTAATGAAAAACTAGCACATAAATGGAAAATAAAACATAACTAGAACTGAGATAGCTAAAATAGAAAACAGTAATGAAATAGAAAGAATAATATCCGAATATACAGACACCATATTAGAAATTTGTGAAGACAATATACCCAAGTTGGGAAAGAAAACACGAATAGAGATGCCTTGGTGGACTCGAGAACTAGACGAGCTTAAAAAGAAGTTTTGAGGAAAAGAGGAGAATATCAAACGCCGCACCAGTCCGCCGAGAATGGGTTGTCGAACAATATCTCCAGGTTAAAGAGAGATACCAACTGGAAGCGAAAAGGCTCGCACAGAAAGCTGGAAGGAGTTTTGTGGAAAACAACAAAAGGAGTCAATGTGGAACGGGATATACAGAGTGATTGGCCGCACAACTGTGAGACAGGAGGACATTCCTCTCATCCACAATAGCACAGTTTTAGAAGGGGAAGAATCAGCCAAGGCTTTAGCTGAAGCATTTTATCCGGAGGATGAAGCTCAAGAAGATGAAGAGGAGCACAAACAAGTGCGATTAGAAGCGGAAAAAGTGAACCAATACACACAGGACGAAACATGTGACCTCCGTTTACAGAGGAAGAATTGATATGGGCAGCGTCAAGCTTTAACCCGAAGAAAGCTCCTGGTAGAGATGGTCTCACGGCGGACATCTGTTTGGCGGCCATTACCCTAGACCCTGAACTGTTCTTTTGGCTTTAGCGAATAAGTGCCTCAATTTTGCTTGCTTTCCCAAGAGGTGGAAAGAAGCAACAGTGGTCGCTTTAAGAAAACCAAATAAAGACGATTACACGCACCCCAAGTCATACAGGCCGATTGGGCTATTGCCTGTATTAGGAAAGATCCTTGAAAAGATGATCATTCGAGGATCAAATGGTACACCATACCCGAAACCAACAAGCGACAATACGGGTTTATACCACAGCGCAGTACCGAGGACTCCCTCTATGACATGATACAGTTTATAAAAACAAAACTTAGTGATAAGAAATTAATGGTGCTGATATCATTAGACATAGAGGGAGCATTTGATAATGCGTGGTGGCCAGCGATAAGGTGTAGATTAGCGGAGACCAAATGTCCGGCAAACCTGAGGCGCCTGGTAGATAACTACCTTAAAGACAGGACAGTGCGAGTCAGGTATGCAGGAGCAGAATGGATCAGAGAGACTAGTAAGGGGTGCGTGCAAGGATCGATAGGCGGACCAACATTTTGGAACCTATTACTAAACCCACTGTTGGGAGAGCTGGAAAAGCGAGGTGACTATTGTCAAGCCTTCGCGGATGATGTGGTCCTGATTTTCTGGAGATTCGACAGTAGAAGTGCAAGAGCGGGCCAATGTAGCTCTCACGCATGTTCAGAAGTGGGGCACTAAGAATAAACTCAATTTCGCACCACATAAGACAAAAGCCATGGTAATTACAAATAAGTTAAAATATGACTTACCACTTCTGAACATGTGCAATGAGAGTATAGAATTGTCCCGTGAAATCAAAATACTTGGCCTCACAGTTGACGACAGGTTGACGTTCAATACGCACGTAAAGAACGTGCCGTAAGGCACAAAACCTGTACAGTCAGCTGTCGAGGGCCGCAAGATTCACTGGGGCCTAAATCCCGAGATAATTAGGACCATATATACAGCTGTAGTGGAACCGGTAGTAACATACGCCGCAAGCGCATGGGCACCAGCAGCAGATAAAATAAAACACGAAAGCAGCTCGAGTTGGTACAGCGAGGATTCGTACAAAAATTATAAAGGCATATAAAACAGTATCCCTAAACTCTGCACTACTGCTCGCTGGGCTGCTTCCCTTAGATCTGCGGATCCGAGAAGCAGCCGCACTTTATGAAGTGAAAAAAGGTTACTCCCTGCGAGTAGTGGGAGACCGCGAACTGGAGAGGCAGGTGGCCTTCGAGGAGACACTACATCCAGTGGATCAAGTAGGGCTGCAATTCACATGCTTTGGTGAAGGTCCACAACAGACCAGCAATCTACTCAGGACCATATTAGAATATATACAGACGGGAGTAAGATTGAAGGAAAAGTTGGAGCAGCATTATCCATCTGGAAGCATGACGCAGAAAGGAGTACCCATAAATTTAAGTTGGGAAACTTCTGCACCGTATATCAGGCGGAATTGCTGGCACTACTTGAGGCTACTAACTTTGCTCTCCAAGACCAGGCACGAATGTGTAGCGTGTACAGTGACTCCAGGTCTGCCTTACAAACGATCATTCAGAGCGATTCCCTCTATCCCCTAGCGATGAGTGCCAGGAAAAACATATACAGATTGGCAAAAGATGGTAAAATATTTAAACTTTTTTTGGATTAAAGTACACGCAGGATTGGAGGGAAATGAGAGAGCGGATCAGCTGGCAAAGGAAGCAGCACAAAAATTAAAACAAAACCGAAATATGAAAATGCCGATTTCATCTGTCAAGCGCCAGATTCGGTTAGATTCGATTGACGAATGGAATCGAAGATATAAAGAACAAAAACAGGGTCCACAACTAAAGCCTTTTTCCCGGATAATTGAAGCGTACCCTGCAGTAAGAAAACTACAGATGAACGCACAATTAGTACAAGTGTTGACAGGACACGGTGGGTTCTCCGAGTACTTGCATAGATTCAAATGCAAGGAGAGCCCTGCGTGCGCTCAGGCGACGATAAGGTGGAAAGTGTGATCCACCTTATCACAGAATGTCCAATGTACAGCAGAGAGAGAATGGACATGGAGATAGAAATAGAAATAAAATAAGCAGAAATAATATACACGAAATTATTAGAAATAAGGAATCTAGGATAAGTTTATCAGTTTTGTAAATACATAGCCAGCAAAGTAATAAATAAGAATAAATAATAGGTAGTAGTAAACAATAAGGAGACAAATCAATTATACACTGTACAGTACTATGTTAAGTTATATATACATATACACTTATATGTAATAATAATAAAAAAAAAAAAGGTATAATAAATAGAAGAGTAGTAAATATAAGTTTATATCCTACCTATAGCGATAACAAAAATTAGATATAGATATATGATAAGTACATAGATATTAAGGAAAATTGAAACTTTGTTATATATCAACGTAATAAAGAAGAAATGTTTATTTTAAAGTGGACATGTAAATATTAATAGTTTGACATATATGTAATGATTAAAAGCACAAAAAAGTCCCTGACGATACATGTCAGGGGAATATACATGCGAGACACCCAAATATGGGGGTCACTAATATAAAAAAAAAAAAACCTAACCTAACCTAACCTAACCTAACCTAACCTAACCTAACCTAACCTAACCTAACCTAACCTAACCTAACCTAACCTAACCTAACCTAACCTAACCTAACCTAACCTAACCCAGTCGCGTGCCGACGTCCGACCCGTGCGCATCGTTTCGGAGGCGCTCCGTGTTCTAAAATCTAATAAAATAGTCAAAGTGTTCAAAATATAGTGTGTTATATATCAAAAGACGCGGAAAATTACGCTGAACAGTGTAGTTCTTTGAAGAGTCTGGTGAGCTGCTCCTTTCAGCCAAGAATCGGATTTTTCCTGAAAGGTAAGTTACTTTACTTTACTTTTACTGAAAGACTTTTAAACGAAAACAGGTTATGTTCGGATTCTTATCCGGTGCTGTGCGGGTGTTTTCTTTATTTGTGCTGATAGACCATCACCCCAGCTCTAATTAGACTCATCAACATCCACCCGGACACAAAACTGCGGATTTGGCAACAGTTATAAGGACTCAAAATGATCGGAATACGCACACCAACGAAAAAGACAAACAAAACCGTACGTGAGGACCTTCCGAATGCAACACCTGGATGCGCGAACGAAGACACAGACAAAATGTCAAACGTTCTAGAGGTGGATGTTGTTCCCACGATCAGCACTCCTGTGGTCTCTAGCGAAGGGGCAGCACAGGTACTGCCCTCCGACACCAGACGACCGGCTTCACAGCCCGCACTTAGTGATGTTTCTCTGGACGAACCTAAACTCTCAGGGAAATCTAGTACATTGACGGTTCGCCAGAAACAGAGGATAGCACCTTCCCAGGAAGCAAAGACCCGCAAACTATCAGCGGAGGGCACAGAGAAACACAGACGACTAAGTATGCGGACCGTTTAACAGAGGCACGGCCTGCTCTCCATAAGGCCAAGCTGAACTTGAACAACTCTAGAAACCTGAGGACAGACATAAAAATGGAAGTCACTCAGGCTATAGAGAGGCTCTATCAGCTGGTCAAGGAGGCAGAGAAAGATAGGAGTACAGGGACAGAGATAATAGATAAGGAGAAGAAGGCGATAGAACCGGAACAGGGACACGAGACAAGAAAAGAAGAAGTAGAAAGCACATTTTTAAGAAAGTTAGAGGAACACGGAAAGCTTCTAGAAGAAAACAAAAAGGAAATGGAAAAACTAACGGAAGAGTTAAAAAGACAAGAAATTAGGGAAGAAAAAAGATCGTACGCAAGTGTGGCAGCCAAACCACAGACGAGATCACTTCCAGAGAATACGGCAGTACACTCTGTGGTGATCACCTCCAACGATGAAAAGGAAACGGGAGACCAGGTGATGGATAAAATAAGAAAGGTGGTTAATGCCAAAGAAGAGGGATTAAAGATAGACAAAATTAGGAAAGCAAGAGATAGAAAAGTAATATTGGGTTGCAATGCTCAAGACGAAATTAAGAAAATAAAAGAAAAAATACAAAAGGCAGGAACAAGCTTAAAAGTCGAGGAAATCAAAAATAAAGATCCATTAATCATATTACGTGACGTGATGCAATACAACAGTGATGAGGAAATTATAAGAGCGTTAAAGGTGCAAAACAGGCATCTCTTGAAAGATATAGGAAAAGACAATGACAGGATGGAAGTCAAATACAGGAAGAGGACTAGGAATCCGCTCACATCGCACGTAGTCTTGAGGGTTTCTCCGCCGATATGGACCAGTCTTACTCAAGTGGGTATTGTACATGTAGATCTCCAGAGAGTAAGAGTGGAGGATCAATCACCGCTCATACAGTGCTCACGATGCCTGGGGTATGGACACAGCAAGCGGGTATGCACGGAGACGACAGATGTGTGCAGTCACTGCGGAGGTCCACACCTCAGAGCAGAGTGCACTGAAATGC
>JAGSMU010000379.1:15000-27500 GCA_029286865.1 Teinopalpus imperialis | reverse complement strand
AAGTTCCGGGGACATTATTCAATAAAAATATATAACAAACCACCCAATATAAATCACTTCGGCGTGTTCGACACGACAAAGATGTTAAGGCGATATACATACTCTCGCAGTCGTACATGTTAATATTATTATTGTGACGAAGCGCCGAGCGGCAATGTACTGGGTTTCGAAATATTAAACTGTGCCGGGCGACGTCCTCTGTTATTATGCATACGGTCATGACGTTCACGCGTCCGGCCGACCTTAATCGCATTGTTTCTTGGCGGTGAGCTTTTGTCTTTGCCATTGCCTCGGTAGCTTTTACCGCTAACCACGCACGTCGCCGAGGGCGCGCCTTCACCACATAGCTGGGGGCGCGTCGATAGGATTTGTAATTCGAGCAAGATTTGAATTCGTTCACGGATATGATCTCTTAACACCGGGCCATCACGACCAAGTGAAATTGCTGTAGCAACGGTTAGAATAAAGTATGGATTAAACAAAGTCCGTTACCGAACGTTCCCATGAATCGACGCGAATACCGTCCATAAGTCCAGCTGAACGCGTAGCGAGTGGGTGGAGGATATCCGACTTCTTTACTTCGGGTGTAGTCAGACCGAATATTGCATTCATGTATTGATATTGCCACTTCTGGTGCGGTCTTTGAGTTTGTTTTGATTACCGCGCATCGCGTTGCACGTGTCTCGCGCCAGTGAGACGGGTCGCCCCGTTCACGCGCTTGACGTGCGAGCGGCAACGCCACACACCTAGTTTCCCGCACTCTTGCAGGGCTGCGCTTCGTTGATGGTGCATGCCTGAAGCGCACGTCTTTATTGGGCCCTGGTTGATCCTGCCAGTATATGCTTGTCTCAAAGATTGCCATGCACGTCTCCAGTGCCGTATTAAGGCGATACCAGCGAATGGCCCAATATAATCAGTTTTGGTTCCTTAGATCACCGGTTACTGGATAACGGTAATTCGGTGATTAATATGGCGTAATCAGGAACCTGACCAGTGATGGGATGAGGCTTTATTAGGGATCAAAACCAATCGATGGAGGGCCCGCGTCCAGTCGTTAATTTTGATGAATCCGGATAACCTTTGCCGATCGCACGGTCCTTGGTAATTGGCGGATGCATCTTTTCAAATGTCTCGCCTTATCAACTTTGATGGAGTCGGCATTTACTTCATGGTTGTTCGAAGCCGGCAACGAATCAGGGTTCGATCCCGGAGTGGAGCCGAGAACGCTACTACATCCAGCGCAATTGATCACCCGGCATCACGGGAGTGTGAGGACGAAAATAACGATACGGACTCTTACGAGGCCCCGTAATCGGAAATGGAGTATTAATTTCTTAAATATCTTTAACGAGGAAACAATTGAGGGCAAGTCTGGTGCCAGCAGCTCGGTGGTAACTCCAGCTCCAATAGCGCATACCAAAACTGCTGCGTAAGCTAAAAAGCCTGTGAAGCCAGACGGAAAGCGCCATGCTTAATACGTGACCATGGGTGATACTGGATAATGTCTGCGGAGACATTGTCGGTGATGTCGGTGGTAAAACGACGGTCTCAATATCAGGAATCCTATTTGCGGAAGTTTCTTCGTTGGAGGTTTCGACGCCGATAATCCTACTTTGTTCAACTAGATGTCAGCGGCCTGCTAAAATGCCGTTTGAATATTCTGTGCATGGAATATTTAGAATATGATCCTCGGCTCCCATTTGTTGGTTTTCAGGAATCTGAGGTATCGATTAATATAGGATACCTGCATTCTTGCATTGCGACGTTAGAGGTGAAATTCTGGATCGTCGCAAGACGAACATCAGCGAAAGCATTTGCCAAAGCTGCGGTTTCTACCAATCAAGAAACGAAAAGCTAGAGGTCTGGAAGGCGATTAGATACCATTCTAGTTCTAACCGTAAATATGTCATCTAGCCGATCCGCCGACGTTACTACGATGGCTCCTCGGCGGGCAGCCTTCCGGGAAACCAAAGATTTTGACTCCGGGGAGTATGGCTGCAAAGCTGAAACTTAAAGGAATTGACGGAAGGGCACCACCAGGAGTGGAGCTCTGTATTAATTTGACTCAACACGGGAAATCCTCACTGAGTCCGACACCGGAAGGATTGGATAGATTTCATCAGCTCTTTCTTGATCTGGTGGGTGGGTGGTACGGCCGTTCTAGCTGGTGGAGCTGACGGTCCGGTTAATTCCGGTAACGAACGAGACTCTAGCCTAAGAAACAGGCGTCGTCATTTAGTGCGCGGCTGGTCACGCAACTCACCGGCTATGACGTATTAAAATTCTTCCAGAGGGACTGATGGCTTGAGCCGCACGATTGAGCAATAAATATATCTGTGGGATGCCCGATGTCCTGGGCCGCACGCGCGCTACACCGGAATGAACTGAAGCATGTTCTCCCCGGCCTAGAGGCCCGGCAACCTGCTGAAACTCCTTCGCTGGGGATTGGGGTTTGCAATTATCCTTATAAACGAGGAATCTTGTAAGCGAGTCATGTTCGCGTTGATTACGTCCTGCCCCTTTGTAATAATTCGCCTGTCAAGCATTTCGCTAATTGATTGAAACGATTTAGTGAGGTCTGACCGACACGCGGTGGCCTTCCACGGCCGTCGGCGTTGCTGGAAGCTGACCAAACTTGATCATTTAGAGGAAGCGCGGAAGTCGTAATTGTTGGTTTCTGGAACTTGGTGGAAGGATTCTTCATTAATCGTAACATAACATGCGCTGAACGCTGTTCGTACTGCATAATATATTTGATATTTATAATAAACAATCCGGAATAAACGAAAGCCTAAACAATCATGACGATAGTCCGCCGCCGCCGCCTGTCGGTTCCGTGAGCGCGATTGGCACGCACATGCGGGGCGCAGTTCTGGACCTACAGCGTAAACATTGTCGATTTGAAATATTCCAGACACCACCCAGCTTAGACCGTACGGTGTAGTTCGACGATATGAGGACGCAGTCGAAGGCGGGTAGCCATTGCGACGTATAGTTCGCGGTAAGTAATCTCCAGGGCGGCTGTTTGAGTTCTGACGCGCGCGCCCGGATGGTCGAAGGAGCGCCCACTGGGGACACAATTCAAACGGAACGTTGACATGGTAAGAATCCGCGCTTTACCGAGTTTCGGTCCTGAAAAGAGTGCCTTTATACAAAAGCGAACGAAGCGGCTTAGAATGAATACGGCGTTAACGCTGAGCCAAGCGTAAAACAGTGGTAAATCATGCTGACGTCCGCAGTACCGTAATACCAACGGCTGCCATATATTTTGCTGATATCATAAGTTCTTTGATTTTTCTTTCCGTTCGTTTTGTTTTTATACTTTTTTTCGGTAAGGAAGAAACAAAAGCAAAACATAAACGAAATATTACGTGAAGGATAACCTCCCCACGAGGCATGGGATGGTGATCTCAATGGCGGCGGCGACCTGAAGATAGCACATCTTTCAGCGGAAACCGGCGGGTAAAACAAAGTTCCATCCTTCCGTACCCGTGGCATACGAACATTATTTAAACGGATTACCCTGGACGGTGGATCACTTGGCCTTCGCGGGTCGATGAAGAACGCAGTTAATCCGCGCGCCGCAGTGTGAACTGCAGGGACATATCGAACATCGATATTCTGAACGCATAATAAGGGTCCGTGGTACGTCCGGCATTCACCTCTGTCTGAGGGCCGGCTATTAAAAACGATAACCACGACGTCGGTTCATGCTGCTTCTGGTGTTGAGAATGCGATTCCGGAATCAATTGACGGTCCTGCTGACGGTAATGACGGTATGTTGAAGCCCAATGCACGCATCACCACGTCCGCCGAAGACGAGCATTGATAACGGCTATCACGACCGTCGTGTTGGTCGTGGAGCGCACGCGCGCTTGACGCTCTCATGCTGAAAAGCGTTAGCGAGCGGCGTTCCATCGACGCGCGACTCTTCTCGACGCAAATAATCGATAGAGGGCATGCGCCGATTCGATACGGTGACGTACCGTCCCGTTCCCGGCGGGTTTAACTGCCCATCGGGAGATGTTTAGGCGTGAATCGTAAGGTGAGCTGCTGTTCGATTGCCTTGGATGATATATTGACTGTCGTCGGTTTGTGTCTTTGGTATATGAAGATAAAAGTACGAGAGAGGGTCTGAGGCGTTCGTGAACGCTTCTTACGCATTTTGATCCTTTCACTTCTGGCGATAGGCGGATCGATCCGCAGCGAGTTTCTACGACCGTTCATGACGCCGCACGTCAGCCCCGGCGACGGCGCAAGGCGTCGTTCGGTCGTCGTAGCGCCGGGATTTGATGATTGGCTCATTCTCTGATTTTACTCGTTTGGCCCTGTGATCAGGAGATGACTACCCGCCGAATTTAAAGCGATACGCAGCAAGCGATAAAAAGAAACTAACAAGGATTTCTTAGTAGCGGCGAGCGAACAGGAAAGAGCCCAGCATTGAATCCCGCGGTCGTATCGAACGCGGAGATGGAAGGTATGCTCCGGAGGTTCCGCTTTCCTCGTCGTCGATACCCTAACCGTTCATTCAGCCGTTTTCCCGCAGAGGGTGCCAGGGCCCAGAAGTGGATTTGGAGGGCGGCGGCGAGGGACTTTCCTGAGTCGGGTTGCTTGAGAGTGCAGCCCCGCGGCGGTAAACTCCATCTAAGGCCAAATATTACCGCGAGACTGATAGCGAACAAGTACCGTGAGGGAAAGTTGAAAGAATCTTGAAGAGAGAGTTCAAGAGTACGTGAAACCGTTCAGGGTAAACCTGCGAAACTCTGAATGAACGAACGGAGAGATTCATCGTCACCCGCGGCGCTCACGCCTGATGCAGTCCGTCCCTTAATCGGGCAGCGGTCTCACGGGCCGGGCGCGTCGACGTCCGCGGACGGCGCACTTCTCCGTAGTAACGCATCGCGACTCCGTCTGACGTCGGCCTACGCCGTCCGGTATTCCAATCTGTTCCAGTCAAAAAGCGGACGGTTGACTGGCGACGGTGGCTGACCGGCCGTCGGACGGTAGAAGATACCGAATCGCGCACGCGCAACTTACATAAGCGCGCGTCCGGCCCGACGTAAGATAACGTCGTGTCATCGAGGTCCTGCCGTTGTGCGGATATCGGTGCGGGCGCGTCTGTTGTTCGCAGCTGTGCAGTCTCTGACTGTGCGCGTCCCCAGTCGGCGATGATTCAGTTTCGCACTCGCAGGACCCGTCTTGAACACGGACTAAGGAGCCCAGCATGCGCGAGCCACTGAGCTGTGCTAAAACCGAAAGGCGCAACGAAAGTGAAGGCGTACGCCAGTCGCGCGCCCAGGAGCATGGAGGTTTATCCACCGACTCCTGCAATCTCGAGGCGTCCTGTTTCCAATCCGTGAATGTAGGCGCGCCTGGAGCAGAGAGAGATGCTGGGACCTGGAAAGATGCAGGAACTATGCCTGGTCAGGTCGGCCAGGGGAAACCCTGATGGAGGACTGCCAGATTCTGATTGCAAAACTATTCTGTTTGAATCTGGTATAGGGGCTGAAGACTAACGAACCATCCAGTAGCTGGTTCCGTCCAGCTCTTCAGGATAGCTGGCGTCACCGATGACGAACGCCCCATCCGGTAAAAGCGAATGATTAGAGGCATTGGGGCCGGAAACGACCCCAACCTATTCTCAAACTTTAAAATGGGTGAGATTCCGGCCTACTTCCGAACGATGAAGCCGAGATCCCATGATGCAGCTGGCGAAATAATTTTGGTGGCAGAATCCATGCTTGTGGGATGAAATCCAACGTAGGTTGCGAGGCCCGCACGCCGCATACCGCGCGTTGGTCGCTTCATGGATAGCAGGATTGCGCGGTAGCCGGAATCCGCCAAGGAGTGCAACGACTCACCGCCGGGGCCAAATCCAGCCCTAAAATGGATGCTGAAGGTTTGCCTATACATTCACCGTTACGTGGGCAATAGCGACGTGCGGAAACGTATGTCATCAGCTTACGTGTAACGAGAGGACGAGCGCGGCGGAGCGCAGCGGTCTGGGCGCGAGCCCGCCTGAGCCTCCTGCCGGTAGATCGGTGGTAGAAGTAAAATACTTTCCAGCGAGGTTCCTGGAGGTGACTGATGTGGAGAAGGGTTTCGCGTGAACAGTTGCTCGCGAGTCAGTCGATCCTAAGCCCGGCGAGATCTTTGGCGTCGATGGGCGTGTTTTTCGAATTTCGGATAAATAACGCCCTTTGAGCGAAAGGGGAATCCGGTTCCTATTCCGAACCCGGCAGCGAACCGTTTCAATAATCGTTCCCTGCTCAGCGATGTTCGATGGGCACCATGGCCTGAAGACGCCGCCGAGGTCCGAAGAGTTTTCTGCCTGGAGCGTTCGATTCCATGGAACTTATGAAGGAGATATGGTTCGAACGGCGAAGAGCAATTCGCATTTGCGGCGGTGTCCGGATACTTCGGGCGGACTCTGAAAATTCAGGTGAGGGATGTAATGTGAGGATGTCGCGCCGGTTCGTATACCCATATCCGCAGCAGGTTCCTGCGGAAGAGCCTAGCTCGATAGGAATAAATGGTATGGAAGCCGGGCAACTGGATCCGTAACTTCGGAATAAGGATTGGTCGAGGACGCAATAAATGGACGAAGCGGATGCGGTTGCGCCGGGCCTGGCCGATGCCTCGTGTCTCGGGCGCGGGCTGAATCCGGACCTGCGTTCCGGCCTTCCGCGGATCTTCCCAGCCGCAAGGTCGCGTCTGTTCTCATTTCTGCGCGATAGGCGCGCGCCTGTACGACCGCCGTTCAACGGTCACGCTCATAGAACTGGGTAACGGACAAGGGAATCCGACTGTCTAATTAAAACAAAGCATTATGGATAGTCTCTGCGTTGATGCAATGTGATTTCGCCCAGTGCCCTGAAATAACAACGTGAAGAAATCTGCCAAGCGCGGTAACGGCGGAGTAAATTCATGACTCTCTTGCTGTAGCCAAAACGCCTCGTCATCCAATTAGTGACGCGCATGAATGGATTAACGAGATTCTACCGTCCCTCGACTTTACTTATCTTAGCGAAACCACAGCCAAGGAACGGGCTTGGAGAACTTCAGCGGCATGAAGACTTGTTGAGCTTTGACTTAGTCTGGCATTGTATGAGATGAGAGGCGCGGATATGGGAGATCGTTCGCGCGGTCGTCGCTGAAAAACCATCACTTTCTTACTTTGTTTCATTACTTACTCATTGAGTAGGCGGTGCTACGACGCGGATTGGCGGGCGCACGGCGTTTCGTCCCAAGCGCAGAGTGGCGGCGTATGGCAACGCCTGAAACAATACACCCGCGTGATCCGGTTCGAGGATTAATTTCGGTTAGGCGGGTGTTTTCCGAAGGAAGCATCTTTGGCTAAAGAATATCGTAGGTGTCCGGTTGCCAGCTCTAGCGAGGATAGAAACTCCTGCGTGAGCAAGTGCGCGCTGGCTTCATCCAGATATGTTCAGTATTGCATAGGATCAGGAAAAGTACGGCTCTATCGATCCTTTAGTATAAGAGTTTTAAGAGGTGCTGTGAAAAGCTACCACAGGGATAACTGGCCTGTAAGGCTGCCGTCCATAGCGACGCGTTGCTTTGATCCTTCTCGACGTCGGCTCTTCCTATCATGTAGCCAAAATTCGCCAAGCGTTGGATTGTTCACCCATCGCGCGTAACGAGGCTTGGTTTGAATCGTCGAGACAGGCTAGCCTTTATCTTACCGATGGCCAGTCGTTGCGATAGTAATACTGCCCATACGAGAGGAACCGCAGTTCTGACATTTGGTTCATGCACTCGGCCGAGCGGCCGGTGGCGCGAAGCCACCATCCGCGTGGATTACGCCCGAACGCCCTCTATACGTAGCTTTCAGCCTAGTCGAACCTGGTAAGGATATGCTCAATGCGTGATTCTGAGTGCCGAGGCCTGCATCAATGTGGATTCTGCCAGTCGCGCTGCACCCGTGCGGCGCGACGTCGAGGCCCATTTGATCTCGGTGAGCGGGTGCTATCGGTTTTAGTAAACGTGCACCACGGCACCGTGGCTCTGAATCAACCTCAGTCTGATGTCGAGTTCGAAATAGTCTGTAGACGACTTCATGTTCCTGGCGTTGTGCTCGGTAGAGCAGCGTCGTGCTGCGATCTGTTGAGACTCAGCCCTACGCCAGGTGATTCGTCTGAGGACGATGTTATATACAGCGGACGATATATGTGGGATATATATATATATATATATATATATATATATAGTATATTCGTATTCGCCCGCATCGTGTTGTTGAACGATCGGAGATATCGTTTGTCTGATATCATATTTCCAGAAGTTGAATCGATGATGCTGAGAACGCACGTACCGATGTGGACTTGTAAAATTTTCAAATGTTCTGATACGCGAACACGCGTCCATTTAGCGATACATTTGAATAGTTCACTGAACGGGAAAGAAGAAAACATTATAAATTACGTTCCGTAATAGATAACTGTACGCGTACACCGTATCGATATGACTTGCAAAATTAAACTTCAATCCGATACGCGAACGCACGTACCGATGGGACTTGCAAAATCTCTTCAAACGTTCTGATACGCGAAACAGTCAGCATTTTATTTTATGTTATTTAATCGTTAGAATTAGTATATGCATTCTTTATGGTTCTGGCTACAGAACGACTACGCGATTCATTATGAATACTCAGCATAATGCTGCTTATCGAATCTATATATCCGGAGGACTATTATTACTGGTGACGACGAACGCATCCGCACTATGGGCCGTCAAATCGATCAATGCGCGCTCGTTCGCCACTCTGAATGTTATAAACGATAATATATCAATAGTCAAATCAACTATATGCATCTGTGATATATATCTTTTCAATATTATACACCGATACGCGAACGCACGTACTGATGGACTTGCAAAAATTTTCAAATGTTCTGATACGCGAACACGCGTCATATTTTATTTGAAGATGATTCGAATTTTAGTATGCACTTCTGTGCTCCGCTACAGCAACGACTTGCCACGCATCTCATAGAATACCAGAAGCATGATGCTTTGATTATCGAGTCTATATATCCGAGGATTTATTATTGGTATTTCACGAACGCATCTGCACTATGGACATCAAATCGATCAATGCGTGCGCCTTCGTTCGCCACCTGCCAGTAAAATGATAACATATCCGACGAACATTGAAATTTATTTCATCCTAGATAGACCATCATCACACGCACAGTGCACGCCGACACCTGCGTAATTGGCGGCTTCGTTGAAACAAATGTTAATTAGTAATAATTCTGTGATATATATTTAACATTATACACCGATACGAAACGCATTTACTGATGTGGACTTGCAAAAACTCTTCAAACGTTCTTTGATACGCGAACACGCGTCATATTTGCATTTATACATTTATTCGTTAGAATTAGCATATGCACTTTGTGTTTCCGGCCATGAACGACCACGCATCCTCAAGGCAGAATACCAGCATGATGCTGATTATCGAGTCTATATATCCGATGACTCTTATTACTGGTGATTTGACGAACGCATCTGCACGGCGGACATCAAATCAATCAATCATTTCCATCGTCAAAAGTGAACTGTACTTCTGTTCAAGCATACCTGAATGCCATGAAACGACATATCAATAGGTCACTGAACTATATGGATCGTGATATATATTTTTCACATTATTTACTAATTGATGTGGGACTTGTAAAATTTTCAAATGTTCTGATACGCGAACATCAGCGTCATATTTATTTACGTTATTTATTCGGTGTCGCAATTATACTCGGTGACTCCTCTTTGTGGGTTTCTATTACAGAACGATCACGCATCTCACTGGAATACCAGCATCATGCTGCCATCGAATCTATATCCGGAGGACTTTATTATTGGTGACGACGAACGCATCTGCACTATGGGCCGTCAAATCGATCAATGCGTGCGCTCGTTCGCCACTTTGAATGTTATAAAATTCATAACATAATCAACAGGTCAAATTCAACTATATGGACTCTGGGTGATATTTTCAATATTTATACACTGATGGACTTTGTAGTACCGTTTCGATATCGCGAACACGCGTCCATTTAAGGACACGAAACAGGAAATAGTTCAAATGAACGAACGAACAAAAACATTACAATGATGCAGCAGCAATAGATTCGTACGCCACCGTATTGAACTTGTAAAAATTAAATTTCCATCCGATACGCGAACGCACGCACCGATGTGGACTTGTAAAATTTTCAAATGTTCTGATACGCGAACACGCGTCATATTTATTTATTTAATTAATTGGTTTATGAATATAATATTAGATATTGATTATTCCTTTATTCTTTATTTCATGGTTTTTGCTTGTTCAAAAATACATAAAATCGTAAAACAAAACATAATATCACACAACCTCAGTCAAGTTCCGGGGACATTATTCAATAAAATATATAACAACCACCTAATATAAATCACTTCGGCGTGTTTCGACACGACAAAGATGTTACGCGGATACACATACCCGCAGCCGCGATACATATATTAGACGGTAGCGCTGAGCTGCGCATGTCAGTCGAAACATTAAACCGGTGTCATGACGTCTCTGTTATTATATTAATTTGGTCAGGCGATTGTTCATTGAAGCGTCCGTTTTAATTAATCGCGTATTGTTTCTTGGCGTAAGTGAGCTTTGTCTCGCCACGTCGTTAGCATCGCTAAATCACGCACGTCGCCGAGGGCGCACTACCATGTATAAGTGCGCCTGAGACGGTAACTTATGATTTGAATTCTCGTTCACGGATATGATCTCTCTAACACCGGGCTATCACGACCTAAGAAAACGCTTCAGTTAAACGTGTTGTAATAAAGGAAGCATTTAAACAAAGTCCGTTGTCGAACGTTCCCATGAATCGGACGCGAATGCCCGTCCACAGTAAGTCTGGAAGAACGCGTAGCGAGTGGTGAGATATCCATTCTCTACCGTGAACAGACCGAATACGTATTCATGTAATATACGTCACCGGCGCAGTCTTTGAGCTGTTTCATTACGCTCGCGCATCGCGCTGTACGGTCTCTGCGCTGTGGATGGTCGCCCTGTTCACGCGCTTGACGTGCGAGCGGCACGGCCACACCGAAGCTCGCACTTGGTACAGCGCGCTCGTTGATGCGTACGTTCGAAGCGCACGTCTTGCCGGGCTCCCTGGTTGATCCTGCCAGTAGTTATATGCTTGTCTCAAAGATTAGCCATGCATGTCCTGTGCCGGTATTAAGGCGATACCGCGAATGGCCCAATATATCAGTTTTGGTTCCTTAGATCTTACTGGAAAGACGGATAATCTGTGTACCGATACATGGCACCAGATCCCTTTAATCGCATACGAGGTTTTATTAGATCAAACGAATTGATTGAGTTTCTGCGTCCGGAAGTCGTTAATTTTGATGAATCTGATAACTTTGCCGATCGCACGGTCCTGCACCGGCGACGCATCTTCAAATGTCTGCCTTTATCAACTTCGATGCAGAAGCTCTATGAGGATCACCATGGCTGTCATACCGAATCAGGGTTCGATTCCGAGAGGAGCCTGAGAGAAACTGGATTCACAGCGGCAGCAGGCGCAACATTCTACCTGCACGAGGAAGTGATTGCAGCATCAGGATGATGATCTCCGCTGGAGGCCGCACTGTTCGAGCGCACCAAGAGTTTTGACCATGTTCACCGAGTGCAGCCCTAAGTCGCACCCTGTTCAACATGGCACAAACGTTTGCGCTTAAAGTGCCTGTAGCTATCAAAAGCCGCGTCGTGAGGGGACGAGAATCCGGGCGCGGTGATACTTCCGCGATATCGTCTGCGGAGCATATCGTCGGTGATTGTCGGTAAAACGACGGTTCAATATCAAAATCCCATCGCGTGCTCTTCATTGAGGTTTTTCCGGGATATTGATTAATTTTATTTCTTTGAATAAATTTTTGCCTTGCGCTGGAATCAAAATGCCGCCGAACATTTCCGTGTACGGAATAATAGAATATGATCCTCGGTTCCCATTCCTTTAATACCTTCGCGAACCTGAGGTAATGATTAATAGGATAACTGGGGTACTTCCGTATTGCGACGTTAGAGGTGAAATTTTGGATCGTCGCAAGACGAACATCAGCGAAAGCATCTACAAAGGTGCGTTTTCACTAATCAAGAACGAAAGTTAGATAGTCTGAAGGCGATTAGATACCGGCCCTAGTTCTAACCGTAAATATGTCATCTAGCGATCCGCCGACGTTACTACGATGGCTCGGCGGGCATCGGAACTGATTTTGACTTGGGGAGTATGACAAAGCTGAAACCAGCTGAATTGATTTTAAAGGCACCACCAGGAGTTGAGTTCTGCGTATTAATTCGACTGAACAATGGAAATCTCACCAGGCCCGACACTGAAGGATTGATAGACGACAGCCTTTCTTGGATTCGGTGGGTGGTGGTGCATGGCCGTTCTTAGCTGGTGGAGCTGATTTGTCTGGGT
>JAGSMU010000379.1:7500-10000 GCA_029286865.1 Teinopalpus imperialis | reverse complement strand
GGTCTCGCTGGCACCTCCTAAGAACTGCGAGGCTAAGCGCAATTTCCACCGCTGTCACCCTCGGGTGGCGGCGGTCAGGCTTGTGACCAGGTTTGCCGGATTCGTCCGGTATGCGCAGCGTTCTCCACCGAACGTAACCTGGGCGTTGGTTCGGGGTGAGATTCCTCGAACAGCCCCACTGGGTGGACACTTGTGTTCGCTGCCTAGTCGTTTTCTTCGGTTGGGGCCTTGCAAAAACGACAGGCGTTCCCGGCAGCTGGGCTTGCTACTCAGCTGCCATTGGGTTTTACGAGCAACGGACCAAACCGTAAGGAATGGCCGCCCCGACCTCCCACAGGAGTCGGGGAGCTCGGTCCCAACTTCGGCCACTCTGCCCGGGGCTCAGGCTCTGGGTCGGGTCGGCTCTGAATGGACTTGTCCGGTGTGTGAGCGACAGTTCACCACCAAAACTGGGTTGGGGGTCCACAAACGTCGGGCCCACCCCCAAGTAGCAAATGCGGAGGCAGCTCCTCAAATGGTGAAGCGCAGGTGGCGCGACGAGGAGTTGGCATTGATGGCGCGCACAGAGGCACAGTTAGTCGAAGAGACGGGTGCGTGCGGGAACGCCGATCTATTGGGACGCCTGTCGGGGTTCGAGCGGACCTTGAGGCCGTCAAGGGGAAAGATGCGCGGCGTACAAGGAGCTGGTACAAGCGTGCCGGCTCGAGATACAAAATTCCCGTAGCGCCAACACCCCTACCATACCTCGGATTGTTTCCGCACTGCCCGAATCGGAGACGGCTGTGTCTGCGGACCAGTCTCTGCCGACAAATCGGGCGCAACCTGTTGCCTGTGATCCGTCAAGCGTTGTGGGTGTCCCAGCAGACACATGTGCAGCTTCAAATTGTCGCTGACCTCCTTGAGAGGGCAGCGGCGAGGAGAGCGCGACATGACCTGGGTGCCAGAAGCGCGAGGCGCCTCCGCATTCACTTTGAACAGACTCGACCGACACCGCATTGGCCGGAATGTCGATGCAAGCGGAGGAGGGTAGAGTACGCAAGGGTACAGGAACTCTTCCGGAAGTGTCGCAGTCGAGCAGCAGCCGAAGTAATAGACGGCGTCCACAGGCGCGTCCGGCACAACATCGACGAACTGGAAACCTACTGGCGACCAGTTCTAGAGAAAGTGTCCGACGCCCCAGGGCCTAGACCGGGAGCCCTTCGCGCGTTACAACGCGAAGAGGTAGACGGGGCGGGCGCGACTATTCCAGGTTGTGGATGCCTTTACCTCGGAAGAGGTGAAGGCGTCCAGCTTCGACTGGCAGATTTGCGCCAGGTCCGGACGGTATCCGCCCGGAGGATTGGCGCCAAGTTCCAGTAAGCCTTAAAGCGGAAATATTCAACTCTTGATGATCAGTGGCGAAATACCAGAGCCCCTGCGGCAATGCCGGACGATCTTCGTGCCGAAAGAGGACGATCCTGCTGGGCCGGGCGATTATCGGCCGATTTCGATCGCGTCGATACCGCTCAGGCACATGCACACAGTCCTGGCGAGAAGACTTCGATTGCTGCCCCCGATGCACGACAGCGCGGTTTCGTCCGCGCCGACGGCACGTTGGAGAATTCCGCCGTGCTGACGCTGTGCTGGGGAGTGCAGGAAGAAGTTAAGAGAGTGTCACGGCGGTCCTCGATTTCGCGAAGGCGTTCGACACAGTGTCTCACAAGGCACTTGTTGGGCTACTTCGCCTGGGGGCTTCCTGGGCATTCTGTGATTACATCTGCCGACTGTTTGAGACGTCGACAACCACTTTGGTGGTCGACGGAAAGTCGAGCAAACCTGTTCACATGGGCCGAGGTGTTCGTCAGGGCGACCCGTTGTCGCCAATTCTGTTCAACATGGCGATGGACGTGATCCTTGCGTCCCTACCCAAGGAGGTAGGCTACAGGCTGGAATCGGAGCGAGTCTCAGCTCTAGCCTATGCCGATGACCTCGTCCTGCTCGCAGGCTCTAGGGTGGGGATGCAGGAGTCCATCAATCATGTGTTCGGAGTTGCGTCGTCGATGGGCCTCACGATCAACCACAAAAAGAGCTCCGCCTTGTCGATGGTGCCTGACGGGAAGCGCAAAAGGCACCACTACTTGACCGAGAAAACCTTCAGGGTTGGTCGAATGTGGTTGCCGCAAATCTCTTTGCGTGGAACGGTGGCGCTTATCTTGGCGTAGACTTCCAGGTGTCTGGATGCGTGACGTTAGAGCACGATGTTAAAATGCCTTAATCAACATCCGTAAGGCGCCCCTAAAGCCACAGCAGCGGCTCGAAATCGTTAGGGTCACCTGATTCCGAGATTTTGCATGGCCTGGTGCTGGGCAATATCTCGGATGACAGGTTAAGCATGCTCGATGTCCAGATCCGGGGTGCGGTAAGGTCTTGGCTTAGACTCCTAAAGATGTGCCTGTGGGTACTTCCACGCGACATCAAGGACGGTGGCTTAGCGATCCCATCGCTTCGGGCGGTCGTTCCG
>JAGSMU010000379.1:0-5000 GCA_029286865.1 Teinopalpus imperialis | reverse complement strand
TATCATATTTTATAGTTGAATCGATACGAGAACGCACGTACCGATGTGGACTTGTAAAAATTTTCAAATGTTTCGATACGCGAACACGCGTGTCCATTTAAGGACACATTTGAAATAGTTCAAATGAACGAAAGAAGAAAACATTACAATGATGTGCAGTAATAGATAACTGTACGCGTACACCGGTATCGATATGGACTTGTAAAAATTAAACTTCAATCCGATACGCGAACGCACGTACCGATGTGGACTTGTAAAAATTTTCAATGTTTCGATACGCGAACACGCGTCATATTTATTTATGTTATTTATTCGTTAGAATTAGTATATGCACTTTATGTTTCCGGCTACAGAACGACCACGCATCTCACAGAATACCAGCATAATGCTGCTTATCGAATCTATATATCCGGAGGACTCTTATTATTGGTGACGACGAACGCATCTGCACTATGGGCCGTCAAATCGATCAATGCGCGCCTGTTCGCCACTTGAATGTTATAAAATGATAATATATCAATAGGTCAAATTAACTATATGGACTTGTGATATATATTTTTCAATATTATACACCGATACGCGAACGCACGTACCGATGTGGACTTGTAAAAATTTTCAAATGTTCTGATACGCGAACACGCGTCATATTTATTTATATTATTTATTCGTTAGAATTAGTATATGCACTTTATGTTTCCGGCTACAGAACGACCACGCATCTCACAGAATACCAGCATGATGCTGATTATCGAGTCTATATATCCGGAGGACTTTATTATTGGTGACGACGAACGCATCTGCACTATGGGCCGTCAAATCGATCAATGCGCGCTCGTTCGCCACCTGAATGTTATAAAATGATAATATATTCGACGAACATTGAAATTTATTTCATCCTATAGACCATCACACGCACAGTGTGCACGTCGACACTCATGTATTGGCGGCTTGTTGAAATGTACATAATTGTACACTTGTGATATATATTTTTCAATATTATACACCGATACGCGAACGCACGTGTCGATGTGGACTTGTAAAAATTTTCAAATGTTTCGATACGCGAACACGCGTCCATTTAATGACACGAAACAGGAAATAGTTCAAATGAACGAACGAACAAAACATTACAATGATGCAGTAATAGATATCTGTACGCGTACACCGGTATCGATATGGACTTGTAAAAATTAAACTTCAATCCGATACGCGAACGCACGTACCGATGTGGACTTTTAATAATTTTCAAATGTTTCGATACGCGAACACGCGTCATATTTATTTATTTAATTAATTGGTTTATGAATATAATATTAGATATTGATTCTTCCTTTATTCTTTATTTCATGGTTTTTGCTTGTTCAAAATACATAAAATTGTAAAAAAAAAAAAAAAAAAAAAAAACACACACACACACAACCTCAGTCAAGTTCCGGGGACATTATTCAATAAAAATATATAACAACCACCTAATATAAATCACTTCGGCGTGTTTCGACACGACAAAGATGTTACGCGGATACACATACCTGCAGTCGTACATACATATATTAGACGAAGCGCCGAGCGGTGCATGTCGTCGAAATATTAAACTGTGTCGGGCGACGTCTCCGTTATTATACACGGTCAGACGTTCAATAGCGTCCGTTTAATTAACGCGTATTGCTTTCGGCGTGCGAGCTTTGTCTTCGCCACGTCGTTAAAGTATCGCTAAATCACGCACGTCGCCGAGGGCGCGCCTCACACCATAAAGGGCGCGCTCGAGGGACGGTAACTTATGATTTGAATTCTCGTTCACGGATATGATCTCTAACACCGGGCTATCACGACCCAAGAAAACGTTTGTGTTAAACGTGTTGTAATAAAGTGAAGCATTTAAACAAAGTCTCGTTGTCGAACGTTCCCATGAATCGGACGCGAATGCTCCGTCCACAGTAAGTCTGGAAGAACGCGTAGCGAGTGGTGAGATATCCATTCTCTACCGTGAACAGACCGAATACGTATTCATGTAATATACGTCACCGGTGCGTCTGAGCGTTTTATTACGCTCGCGCATCGCGTTGCACGTGTCTCGCGCTGTGTGAGACGGTTCGCCCTGTTCACGCGCTTAACGTGCGAGCGGCAACGCCACACACCTAGTTTCGCACTTGGTGGTGGGTTGTTGACGCGCGCTCGTTGATGCGTGTACGTTCGAAGCGCACGTCTTTGTCAGCTCCCTGGTTGATCCTGCCAGTAGTTATATGCTTGTCTCAAAGATTAAGCCATGCATGTCTCAGTGCAAGCCGTATTAAGGCGATACCGCGAATGGCTCAATATATCAGTTTTGGTTCCTTAGATCTTACCTCGGTTACTTGGATAACTGTGGTAATTCTAGAGCTAATACATGCAATCAGAACTCTGACCAGTGATGGATGAGTGTTTTATTAGATCAAAACCAATCGACGGAGGGCCTCGCGTCCGAAGTCGTTAATTTTGATGAATCTGATAACTTTGCCGATCGCACGGTCCTGCACCGGCGACGCATCTTCAAATGTCTGCCTTATCAACTTTCGATGGTAGTTTCTGCGACTACCATGGTTGTCACGGGTAACGGGGAATCAGGGTTCGATTCCGGAGAGGAGCCTGAGAAACGGCTACCACATCCAAGGAAGGCAGCAGGCGCGCAATTACCCACTCCCGGCACGGGGAGGTAGTGACGAAAATAACGATACGGACTCTTACGAGGCCTCGTAATCGGAATGAGTACACTTTAAATATTTTAACGAGGAACAATTGAGGGCAAGTCTGGTGCCAGCAGCCGCGGTAACTCCAGCCCAATAGCGTATACCAAAATTGCTGCGGTTAAAAAGCTCGTAGTTGCATTTGTGCGCCGCGTTGTCGGTGCACCGCATCCGCGGTGATACTGACACGTCTGCGGAGCATATCGTCGGTGAGCCGTCGGTAAAACGACGGTTCAATATCAAAATCCTATCGCGGTGCTCTTCGTTGAGTGTCGAGATGGGCCGACAATTTTACTTTGAACAAATTAGAGTGCTCAAAGCGGGCTCAAAATGCTGCTTGAATATTTCGTGCATGGAATAATAGAATATGATCTCGGTTCTATTTTGTTGGTTTTCAGAACTCCGAGGTAATGATTAATAGGATAACTGGGGCATCTGTATTGCGACGTTAGAGGTGAAATTTTGGATCGTCGCAAGACGAACATCAGCGAAAGCATTTGCCAAAGGTGTTTTCATCAATCAAGAACGAAAGTTAGAGGTCTGAAGGCGATTAGATACCGCCCTAGTTCTAACCGTAAATATGTCATCTAGCGATCCGCCGACGTTACTACGATGGCTCGGCGGGCAGCTTCCCGGGAAACCAAAGATTTTGACTCCGGGGAGTATGGTTGCAAAGCTGAAACTTAAAGGAATTGACGGAAGGGCACCACCAGGAGTGGAGCCTGCGGCTTAATTTGACTCAACACGGGAAATCTCACCAGGCCCGGACACCGGAAGGATTGACAGATTAACAGCTCTTCTTGATTCGGTGGGTGGTGGTGCATGGCCGTTCTTAGTTGGTGGAGCTGATTTGTCTGGTTAATTCCGGTAACGAACGAGACTCTAGCCTGTTAAATAGGCGTCGTCATTTAGGTGTGCGTGGCTTCGGTCACGCAACTCACTGGCGACGTATTAAAATTCTTCTTAGAGGGACCGGCGGCTTCGAGCCGCACGAGATTGAGCAATAACAGGTCTGTGATGCCCTTAGATGTCCTGGGCCGCACGCGCGCTACACTGAAGGAATCAGCATGTTCTCCTGGCCTAGAGGCCTGGCAACCCGTTGAAACTCCTTCGTGCTGGGGATTGGGGTTTGCAATTATCCCCCATAAACGAGGAATTCCTAGTAAGCGCGAGTCATAAGCTCGCGTTGATTACGTCCCTGCCCTTTGTACACACCGCCCGTCGCTACTACCGATTGAATGATTTAGTGAGGTCTTCGACCGACACGCGGTGGCTTCACGGCCGTCGGCGTTGCTGGAAGTTGACCAAACTTGATCATTTAGAGGAAGTAAAGTCGTAACAAGGTTTCCGTAGGGGAACCTGCGGAAGGATCATTAACGTAATATAAATATGCGCGAACGCCGTTCGTACGTATATATTATATTTACAATATAAATAATCCGAATAAACGAAAGTTTAAACAATTGCGACGATAGTCCGCCGCCGCCGCCGTCGCTCCGTGAGCGCGCGCGATTGGCACGCGCACATATACGTGCGTGCGTTCTAACGTTAGCGTAAACATCGTCGACGAACACCTAGACACCGACCTAGCTAATCGTGTACGGTGTAGTTCGGATGATAGTGACGCGCGAGTCGTTAGTGCGCCGCGACGTATGTGTCGCGTGCTAAATCGCGCGCCGTCGGTTTGACGCGCGGCGCTCCGGACGGTCGAAGCGAGCGCCCACTGGGACACACCAAACGGAACGTTGACATGGTAAGAATCCGCGCCATCGAGTTTCGGTCCGTAAAAGAGTGCGCGCTATACAAAAGCGAAATCCAGCGGCTTAGAATGTTCACGGCGTTAACGCGAGCCATGTAAAATGGTAACCGCGTTGACGTCCGTAGTACCGTAATACCAACGGTCACATATACATTTCTAATGATATCATGTTCTTTTTGATTTTTCTTTCCGTTCGTTTTGTTTTTATACTTTTTTCTTTGTATGAAGAAATAAAAAGCAAAAACATAAACGAATATTACGAAGGATAACCTCTCACGAGGCATGGATGAGGATCTCGTGCCTGCGGCGCGGTTGATCCGAAGATAGTACGACCTTTCAGGGCGGAAACCGGCGGGTAAAACCGTGTCTCCCGATCCTTCCGTACCCGTAAAGACAACAACATTATTTAAACGATTACCCTGGACGGTGGATCACTTGGCTCGCGGGTCGATGAAGAACGCAGTTAACTGCGCGTCATAGTGTGAACTGCAGGACACATTTGAACATCGACATTTCGAACG